>OOFC01013464.1:0-22198 GCA_900323345.1 Pseudochromis fuscus | reverse complement strand
AAATTTGTGTGCATCCATACAAACAACAGCCTGATCATTTATTATCCAGACCTTAAAGAAAAGCCAACACGTTCATACTATCTTTCCATCTTGAGCTCTCTCTTAAAGAAGAGTAATAATATCAAGTAATGATAGGTATTGTTATGCCGAGGATCAGGCATATCCTGATTTTTATCGCTCGTCTCTCACAGGTGCTCCGGCGTTACTTGTCAGGACTGCATGTCTGGGTCTTCCACATGTCAGATAAAAATCGCTGCACTTGGTGTTTCGGCAGCCTGACAGCAATTTATTTGAATGTTTTGTCACACTGGTGTTGGTGCATTTTGTGTGGGCTGCTCACCGGAATGGCAACAGCTCGTAGCTCCCTGACACTCTCTAACACACACACACACACACACACACACACACACAGAGTAGCATAAAATCACAGATTCACACTACATGTGCTGCATGTCTTCTTTGGATAATTAAAACCTGTGTATGTAAAAAGAAAATGTAAAAATAGCTGCTGGTAAACTGAATATCTTTATTTTTATCTAACACTTCATAAAGCAGGTGACACTGCATCATTAGCACCAGCCGTCCCTTTAAAAATGTATTTCTTCATTTACACCTCCATGACCATACACACTACCCTATATGAACCCCAAATAAAATAACAGCAGATGGTAAACAGGTTACACTGAGGTGGATTCAGAAATGCAGACATGAATAAAAATCTGTATATATCTACATGTAAACCCACTCTTTTTTAAAACTCTTTTGGTAATTGTTAATCACCTGTAAGTAAATAATACACTTGAGTCGGGCCATGTTAAACACAAACTTAACTGCAATCTTGTGATTTTCTGAGCTGACGTGGAATATTGAGTAAGTTAATGAAATCCTCTCAAAGACAGGAACTCTATTTTTACACCATGATAATTAAAGTACGGCACAGTTATAATTTACAGCCCTCGCTTAATTGCATAGGAAAAGTAAAATGGGAGAGGTCTACAGTATGAGAGGAGATTAAATGTGTGTCACTGTGTGTGTGTGTGTGTGTGTGTGTGTGTGTGTGCGCACCTCTTCACTCAAGGAGAGTGAATATAAAAGAGCTTCCTGTGCATCTCAACAACAGGATTGTATCTTTTAGCATCGTAGAACGTATCAAAGATTAGGTAATGAAATATACACTCTTCTATTTTTCTGCTACCAGGGCCCTTTGACAAATCGAGTACAATCCAAAATCTCCATAAATCACTATTAAAGACAAGTATATCATCACCAGCGCATATATCTTCCCCAGCCTGACCTGTAGACTAATGAGAAAAGGCCCAGACTATCTTGTCTGATTAATTAATTCAAAATGTCGGCTGTTATTCAAATGTGAGGCTGGTGTTATTTGAATAACACTTGACAGCGACGCCTGAAGAAATAATTTCTGGTTTGTGAGGCTGCTGCGGCATTACTGATGATGGCTCGTGGAAATGTTAGAAGCCGAGGAGTATTTTTCCCCTCTTTGCTAGTGCTCTCGCTTTCCCTCCCTCACCTTCTCAGTCATGATAGCTCCAAGAAGTATTTCATTACTTCAACCCCCCCCCACCCACCACCCCCTCTTCTTCTTCTTCACAATTATGGCTCTTACCGTTTTTTTCCACTGTCTGTCCTTTCTCTGTGTTTGTATTCCCTCCCACAGCCAGCCCAGATCTACAGGGCAGCGCTTTGGCTCTGCAAGAGACATGCTGGCAAAGAGGAAGGTCATGGTTTTTACAACTGCAGCTCCCCAATGCTGACAGCCCGTGCTGCCAAAGTGACACACTCTGTTTGGCTTTCCCACGTTCATAGAGCTCCACAGCACTTCGTCTTTATCACGGAGCACGCCACACACACACACACACACGCGTGCGTGCGCACAAACACACACACACACACACACACATTTAATCAGCCTCAAAGCTGCATTTTCTGTCAGAGCACAACAAAATGAGCACATGTACGGACGTAATCGCTAAATATCACCACAGATAAAGTTGAAAATTATCCTATTTTGTTGGTGCACTTTGTAGTTTTTTATATTGTAAAACCCAGTGGATTGGGGGGTAGGGAAAATAGGCACTGGAGAAAGAAAACCATGTACGTACGTGCTAGGGCCTAGGGGCAGCGCACACCCCTCTATCGCTTCCCTCATCAAGCATGGATTCTAATCAGGGCTGGGGAGATATAAGACGCTCAGTCATTAAATAAATTAACTCTGCCACTCCATGCTCTCCTTCAGCACCCGTGCGAGGCCCGCCGTGCTCTGCATACTTACGGAGGCTCACCTTCACACCATAACCCAGCATGCCTGCCAACACACACACACACACACACAGGTTAACAACTAAAGTTGAATATTTAGAGAAGGAACCACACCTCCTGTCCCTCAACAGCTGATGTCCCCATTCAGATTAAAAAAAAAAAAAAAGCTTTTACATAATTGCATTAAAAGGTCAAAAATAAACACTCTGGACGCTCTAGGTATATCTTGTGAATTTGGATTTTTTTTTTTTTTAAACTGTGATAAACAATCTCTGAAATCCAACGTTGATTCACAGGGTTGGTGAGACAGCACAGACATGAGTTTTTTGAGGATCTGTGCAGTGTGCTGCCATTCATCAAGAGGAAGCAAGCGCAGTGACGAACAGTAAGAGAGCTCAGTGTCGGCTCGGATCACTGACACAAACAATCAAAGCTGACACAGTCTTCGTATAGCACCTGCCACTCCAGCAACACAAATAGATCAATATGAGGGGGAACTCATTCACTGTTTAAAACTCATATCCTTGCACTCGCATCATCTTCCAGAGCACTGTGATGTAAAAAGTGCATGCTTAATACATATCAATCACTCTGACAGAGGAAATGCTTATTTGAGGAGCCAATGTGAGGCAAATACACAGTGTCAGCAGAATGTCCGTTGTCAAAACTTGCCATTTGAATTTTCAACCGCATTGTGTGGAGACAAATGTCCTTAGAAATCCCTTACATTGCAATTTATATCATTTTAACGCTTTAATTCTCCATTACTTAGAGAGGAAGTACCTGGGAGGGTGGAAACACATTAGAGAAAGTAAGAAATGAACAGAAGGGTCTGGGGATCTCTCTAGCAGACACAATTAAATATTCATGTGTCTCCTCCTAGGACACAACAGATACAGATCATTATCATGGCAACAGCACACCACCATTTTGTTCACACGTTTGGCTCTGAATCAATGGCTGTGTAAAAATTCCATATGAAAAGAAGACACCGTCAGCACATCACTTATTAACTCCATTATTATAATTACAAGTACTTCTTTCTCTTTGGTACAAGTCATCACTTCAAATGATCTTGCAGATTATAAAAAAATATTGATTATCAGTGTGCTATTCAGACTCTTAATTACAGTTAAAATTATGAGCAGTGGGTGAATATCATTGCAAAAGTGGACAAGTATGTGTCTTGTCACGTCTCCTCTTGCAGCCCACAAAATTAGGGAATCACTCCAAAATTCATTTCAAGCATTCAGTCCTGTCCTGCCTCCTGCTTGGGGAAAAAAGCAAGAGAAGAATAGCAGTAATGTACTCTGGATGACCTCCACTTTCTAAAGAGAGGAGAAACCAAGCTTTTTTTTTTTTTTTTGCTTTTCAATCCCCATCAAAGAGGAGCAAAAGGAGGGACAGCATTCCCCTGCTCGCCGTCATTAATCATAGCTTTCTGGGAGCAAGTGCATATTAATTTCTGTCATCCCAAACATCATTTGGTATTGTTATGCCACGGCTTAGTCCTCATTCACCAGCAGACGTCGGCCGTTCCTCCTGGTTTGAGGGAAGACAGGGCCTGTGTGGCTGTGTTTTAGAGCAAGAGGCCTTTATCCCTGGGGCTCTGACACCAATTAAGCCATTTCACCGAGAGACAAAAACAGGGCCCGCCGTTTCACTGTAACATGAGCCAGCACCTAGCTGCTGGCCCCTCGCCATCTTTCCATTACTTCAGACACAAAAATGAACTTCAAGGACTTAAGAAAATATAAAGATGGTCTGCTTAGCAAATGGTCGTACTTTACTGACCGCTGACGAAATTACAAAGAAACTATTAAAGTGTCTGTCTATTGATCAGCAGCCCAGTCTCCCCCCTTACTTGCTGTGGTTTATTTAAAATTATTTAAAATATATATTTTCATTCACAGGCAGTATCAAAACAATGTGATATCAATGCCACAACTGATAAGAAAAATGCTCAATGTGCACTTCCTTTTACACCCCCCACCACCACCACCACTACCTCTATAGTTGCCTTTTAGCAGGCAGCAGAGTGGAGCTTGTCTTAGGGCTAGAGCAGAATAATGCAAGGTTTGTTATGAATTAAATATTAGAAATCTTAACACAGCAGCCAATAAGAATTATTTGCCTTATTAAAGCAGCAGAAGACGCTGATTAAAATTTCATTGCATTGCAGTCTTTTTCCCATTTCTGCCTTCAATATATCATTCTAATGTATGAAACGTGGAACAATGGCATCTGGAACAATGGGAAGAGGGGGCTTCATTTTCGAGCTTGCAAATGAGGAAGCGACGGCACAGAGTCACTTCTTTTTCTGTTTTTTGGGAAACAATCTTGTGTAAAGAGAAGACAGGTGACAATAATGTATCACACAGCTTCTGACAACCAACAAACCACAGACTGCTCCACTGTCAAAATATTACAAATGAAATGCTAAATGTGTATATTTACTGACTTCTCCAATTCCTCCATCAGTTTAGTGCAGAATTTCATAACCTGTAGGAGTAATGCACGCACACACACACACACACACACACACACACACACACACACACACACACACACGAAACTAAAAATCAGGTAGCTGGCCGATCAAAAACTGAAATGGTTACTCATCCAAACAGAGAGCAAAAGCAGGATTGTTTTCAGCGTTCTTGCACACACAGATGATAGGTCATTTAGTTGTCCACATGTAATGTGTACAGAGTAAATGAACATCATGGTGTCTATTGTCCCATGAGGAAAACTCTTCCCTGAAACACTAGAGCTAATGAAATAGGGACCTATAAATAGCAGAGTCATTACTGAGAGAGGACTTGCTTTGCACCAGTCTTTCACTCTAACCCTTTTTACACTAATAACCAGCTCTATGGCATTACATAGAGTCGGCCATCGACTGACACGGTAATGAACATCATGACACAGGAGACTCGGGGAAAAGTTCACTTAACAAGAAAAAGTCTGATGGGTATTTTTTTAGCTGTAAATATATGCAAGATGAAGTGGAAAGTTCAGAAAGAGAAAGATCCACTCAGTTCAAAAGAAAACAAATGTACGTCACAGCGTGTTTTCATATGGTAACAATATAATCATATAAAGAAAATTACCTAGGAAATACAAAACTGACTTTTTCTTGCTGCCATCAACTGAT
This sequence comes from Pseudochromis fuscus, assembly GCA_900323345.1. NCBI lineage: Eukaryota > Metazoa > Chordata > Actinopteri > Pseudochromidae > Pseudochromis > Pseudochromis fuscus. The sequence continues at coordinate 16,761 of OOFC01013464.1, read as the reverse complement.
AAAAAATTCATATAAAACTTGCTTAAAGTGCATCTGGTAGGTCAAAAGATCAACAACCTGAGGTGATGCTGAAAAAAAAATCTCAATCACACAGATAAGACATCATGTATATTCTCTCTAACAATTAAATGTTTTTCCAAATCAACATAAACATGTAAAAAACAAGGGGATAATAATTTGCTCCATCTTCTTCATGTCTGCTTTAGTTTGTATTTTTACATTCAGCAACAAACAGATGCCACTAAAAAGCAAGAGGTGCAGGCAAAGAGTCTCCAACAGGCACGCTCCTACTGCTGTAAACTAATTTCAATCAATCCTTCCTTTTTGCATCCAAAGCAGCCTCTGCTGGCTGCCACCGCCTGAAGATAACTATTTCACCACCTCTGTCATGCCTAATTAACAACTCAGATGTACAATTCAGAAATTTTGCAATTAACCTACTAAAATATTGTTGGAGGATGCTAATTGTTATGCCAGTTGCCATAAAGACTCATTTGCATAACGTATGTGCAAAAAACAATTATGAGCTGTTGATCGCGCAGGAGCCCGCAGAAAACGCTTGGAGCGATGGCAGGGGGAGAGAGGGAGATGTGTGCAAGATGGGTGCTCGCGTGTGCAGATGGAGGGACAGCACTGGATCATTGTACAAAAAAAAAAAAAAAAAAAAAACAGATCTGAGGAGCCGTACGTGATACTAACCAACGCCGCTGCAGAGGCATCTATCTCCACAGCACAAAGCATTTACCCTCTCAAATGAAACTGATATGTATACACTAGTTTTTTCCCCCTCCTTTTCCTCTTTGTCTGGCTCTCTTTCTGTTCATCTTTGCTGATGGGGAAATGGTGGGTATTTGGGAGCTACTTAGATAATAGCCACATCTTCCCCGGTCCCCCTTGTGCTTTAGACGAGGAAGCACTAGTGGCCCTGCCATTGAGACAGCCAGGAACCCAGCTGTGCACGAGCCATTCGGCACAACACTATCTAGTCACTGCAGCCGCATCACTGGGGCTCTCTGAGACAAAAAGCAGCCAAAGTCAATTGTCTCTGCTGCTGAATAGCTTTCTGTTCTCTGTCATGCATTTACTGGAGCTTTTTCAGGATGAAGAAAACCCATAAAGGTGCTGAAGCAAAAGTTAAAATAAGGAGTGAATTTAAAAATATATATTTTCCTTCTCTAGCTTGTAAGAAGGATTGTTTAAGCCGCAGCTGGACTAATAATAATAACAATAATAATAGTAATTTGGTATTAATAATAATAATTTGGTATTAATAATAATAACCCAATTGGAACAAGAAGGCTCATTAACTTTGTCAGGGAACATTGAAATTAATGTTCCCTGTAGATTTCAAAAATGCTTACCTCCTCAGTCCTAACTCTATTTACTCCAGGTAATGCTTTTAGTGTGCCTTGCATGTGGTTAATTACAGACTCATCCTGAACTGTATTTTGTTAACACAGTCTTTCCAGCTGAACCTTACATATAACACAGACAAACCGATAAACATACACGAAGGCGTGTTGTCGTTTTTTTTCTCCAGCCAGACCCACTACGTGCAACAAAACCGGCGACACTGGCTCGACCTGTGAGTGTTAGTCCCTCCCTAATCCACTGCTTTAAACACTGGATAGAAGCATTTATCAGCCTGAATCTGCCACGTTCCCTCCCTCCCTCCTCTACCTCTCCAGACCCCCCGTTTCTGAACCTGATGAGTCAAAGGTCAGGAAAACAACAAGTCAATACGCAGCCAAAAGAAGCGCCATGCAGCTGAGAGAGCTGTGGAAGAGGGCTAAGCCTCTCTGTAGCACTCCACGATTTAGCCTGTAATAGTTTTCTGTAATCTCTTTCTATTGATTAAACCTCACATCAAAGAGGAGTCTTGCTACAGAACCTCTCTTTTCCTGGTCAGAAATACCATATGGAGGTAATCTTTCACCTTTGTTATTCTTGCCGCTCCCGCTGCTGCTGCTGCTGTGAGCCTCTCTTCCAAGCATGAGAGCAAGACAAGGGAGTAGCCAGCAGGATAAAACAAACCCAGCACAGAGGAATAACTGCAAAACTCATCTGAATCGCACACAATTTTTACTCAATGCATTCATTGTCTTCACATGCTGCCTACAGGGAAAAAAGGTGAATGTATCCTTTGTCCTGAAACAGAAACATGAGAGATTTTTATTCACCAGTTTTTATGTTTGTACCAAAAGGAGAACATCACACACTGAAGGACAAAGAACAACACTTGCCAACTGAATCTCACATGTAGCTTATCTAAATGCAAAACCAAGAAAATTTGGGGGGAAAAAACCCCCCCTGCTAAAAACACTCAATTTAGTGACAGGCAAATGACTTCATGCTGCCACTTAATCTCATTTCTTGCATAATGCTCTCTAATTAGCATATCAAAGTGAATTAATACTTCTAGGGCATTAGCAATGCAGAAATATGCCGTAGCTCTACAATAACAGTTAGAAGAGTGCCATAAACTTCCAAACACCCTGAAAAGTCTTCAAAATGTCGTGCTGTTACCAGAAAAGAGCACTTTCCTACTTCTGCTGTCAAAAGAATTTTAAAAAATCTAAATGAAAATTGGTCTCACCACCTTGATACTGTCTTGATCACAAAATAATACGAAACCAGACTATAGTCTCACTATTAATCTGCACACTAGACAGTAAGTCCTGATAATGTGATACAAGCACGCAGTAATTACACTGATGATTCTTGGACCGCGTTCAAATTTATTATTAAAAGTCACTTTCAGCCAGTGGTGTTTTTCATGGCTAAAAGACAGCGGTCCCATGTGCCATCCGAACAGACATGAAAGGGCCAAGGAAGCCTTGTGAATGATGCTACAGGAGCCAGTGAAAGGCTCACTGTGTGCTGGAAAAACAGGCCGGTCAACAAGGCCACCAGACCAGCTGAGCTCTGTCAATGGCTAAGAGGGGGAGGCTGTGACTCTAAACCACAGGTTAACCATGCACACACACACACACACACACACACACACACACACTCACACACTTGTTCTCCCTCTCCTCCTCTGTCCCATCTCTTTCTCACACACACGCTTACTCCCAGAAACTCTTCCTTGAAAACACATGCACACATATGGATTTAAAAAAATATTTTCTTTGACTCTTCAAGCTTAGTCTGAGTGGCTGATTTAAACTTCAGAGCTGAGTTCACAGCCGAAACAGTCAAACCAGAGCCGCCATAAGTTTTGACAACCAAACTGTTAAAAGGTCGGATTAAAGTAACTTACAGGGGAAAAGCTAGAATTACTTTTATATAACTTATTGTGAAAATAAAATCACTTATTTAATATTTACTTATTTCATTTTTCTTTGTTCTTACTAAGATCCACATCCTACAAACGCGACAACGCTTCAGTACAGCAAAATATTTTACCATCAAACCCGGTGTCTTGCGGGATGTTTTTCTAGCTCTTTCTCTTTTGAGGACTAAACTCAACAGACACACAAAATGTAGCAGAGCACCTCAGCTCGACTGTGGACCCTCTGCCTGCCCCTGTGGACGCCACCTGTGTTGAGGAAGTTCATAAACTTTTATGATCTCCTCCAAGCTAATTTCCTCATAAACTGCACAAAGGTCACAAAATCTGACAAGACATCTGGTTTGCTCAATTTTTTTTTCCTATCGCCTTTTTTTTTTCTCTGACTGAGAAATATAGATATGAATAGAAAAATAGATGGTGATGTACAGTAGCTCAAAGCATCTGTTCAACAGCACTTTTAACAATTGAACAATCACATAAATACAAGGCATAATAAACACGGTCCTTAAAAAGCTATTGCCACTAAAAAGCTATAATGTCTTCATTTAAAATTTTAAAGGGACACAGTTTATTATATGTCCCACACACATTGTGGGGAAAGTATGGAAACACCAATCTGTCCGGACAAAGGTGACTTTTAAAAATATACTATGGCAAACTTTAAACTACAAAAGGTGTAAGACACAAAACTCCACCTATAATTTCAGCTGGCGCTCATATAGGTGTGTGTGTATAAGTACGCACGCACACTAAAAGTTTTCAATCCCATTCATGAAAATCTGCAAACTTAATGTTTAATTTTTTTATACTTTTTTTTCAAAGTTAATATTTTCTACATACTGTCCTTTGCATTTTAGCAGGATTAACTATCCACATTTGTAAGACAACAGTCTGCACAATAGTGATCTAACTATTGACTGAGAGCTTGGCTCCATTGTAAGCTGAATACGAGGCAATTGTTGTCAGGTTATAAAGCATGAATTCTGAGTGATCTTAGCTATGTGGAGCATATGCTGCGGGATTTCCCCATCCTGCTCAGTGCCAGAGTGCTGAGAGTGAACGCTGGAGCGCACTTTCTGTAGAAATCCAAGCAACCAGTGCTGGAATAAGACACCCCTGCAGAAACAAGAGCGTCTTCCTCAAAAGGAAAAAAAGAAAATCCACCAACTGTACTGTGATAACACTTCTGTTTCTACATGACACAATGACACATTTAAAAAAAAAAAGTGACTAATTAAATGGGCAGAGGTTCCCTGTAACCTGGATGCAGGCTGCCATCGGAGGGAGGTAAAAAAATACCTGTTTTCCTATTGTCTCTGATATTATTTTCTCCTTATGTTTTTAGTTTAGTATTATAATATTTTATACACAAAGGTCTTACCTGTCTTTTCTTTGATTTCACAGAGAACGCTGAAGAGTGCTGGTTTCATTCTGTGACAGTTCAGTCCATGTTTCCTGTTTCAGTATAAGACAAAATAAAATATTGAAATAAGGTCACTGATAAATCACATTAGACATTAACAAGTAAATGGATTATTCAAGTGTAGCTGTCACTGTGTTAAAATGTCACAGCCCACACATGTCTGCTTATATTAATTTTATGCTACACACAACAGTATAATATTTCCAAAGTTATAAAAACATTTAGAGCAACTGTTAGTTAAATAATGTTAATCCTCCATCATAAATATCACTCCTAATGGCAGGTTCTTCATATAATGAGCCCACTTGCATTGACTGTAATTTTAACACCATTTTTGCAGATGCATGAACATTTCTAAAGCACATGTGTACATCCAAACTTTCTGCACAACAGGACCTCACTCAGGTTCATGTTGGCACACAGGCACTTTAAATAAAATGCTGTTGTTCCCTCAGTGACAACTTTCTCATGTGTTAAAGCTTTGTGAGGCAATAAATACACCTCAGTGTAAGACTATCATTAAAGCCACTCCAGCCTATTGTTATGCATTGGGGAGTTAAGTTAAGCGGGCCACATCTCAATAATGATGCGTTCAGCGTTTTGGTGGGGCGAAGTTAATAAAACATATAAATCAACCAACTTTGCTTGCGCCTCGTCCAGACTTTGATCAGTTATGGTCATTATTTGATGCAGAATGTCACCAATGTCTTGTTTTCTTCCGTCTCCATCTGTCCCATCGTGTCCATGTGGAGGCGGCAGTGCCATGCCTCCTTGTACCGAGTGGCCAGCCAGACTGACACCGCCGATCGACTGCATGATCCGGGCTTGATCGTCCATGGTAGCCGCTAAAGAGTCTGTGCACTGAGCCACACAAATTGAAAAACTCATATACGAAATCGGCTACAGCATGTGCCGCACACTAGAAGGATGAACGACTGTGGGATTTCTTCAGCGGTAGGGCACACACACGGTTTTATTTTCAAAAAATAAATACTATAGCAGTGATGTTTTAGCGTAAATCTTGTGTCCAAGTTCTCGCTGTCCTCTCGCTGTTTTTACGCGCGGTCCAAAGTGCCAAAACGCGTGGGTACGTTTGTAGAAAAACGCATAAATCTTTTTTCTTCTTCTTAAAACTTCTTTGTCAAAATTGACGGTCCATCGTATCCCGCACCAATCCTCACACCAATCTGTCTTTTCTCTGGGATTTGACGGGTGGTATAGACAGAAACGCTCCTTGGTGATCTCTCATTTATTAGCGCTCTTCGTGGGATTCCCGGCGCATTTCCTCTCGAAAATGTCCAAATCCTCCTGGTGAAGCACCGGCAACAACAATAACAACAACAAAAAAATATCCAATGTGGAAACGTGTAAACAAATAAAAATCTTAGGCTTGCAGATGTTGCCAACTATAAATGTGCCGAAATGATTCCCGCGACAACTGACAGTATTAAAAAAAATACACAATCTGCAGCATAAGGTGTCCAAATGTGACTATAAAAAATATGAAATGTACAAAAAGTTGGGAGATTTCTGTTATTTAAAAAAAGAAAGCAACAGCGAGAAGAAATTAATTAGGATACAACGCTGTATAAAGGCGATGCGCAAAAAATATCTTGCCCTGCTGAAATTTATGAGCTCCAGCCTCTGCCTGTGTGTGTTTTATGTTGTTTGATGGCAGCGGTAGTGAGCGATTGACAGTGTGCCAATGCCACTCACTCAGTGCAGACGTGTCAGAGCAGGGAACAGGGGTAGAAAAAAAAATAATAAAAAAAATACAAAATACGAAATGAAAATGCACGCTCCGCCCTGCAGAGGAGGGGTCTATATTCTTGTCACTTCTCGCCTGAACACCGAAAAACAAAATGTTAAGAGCTAGTACTTAGGATGGTGATTATAATGATGAAAGCACGGCAGAGTCCCCTCTCTCTTTCTTGCAGCAAGCGGCAGCAGAGTATCCTCGTTTCCTCACGCGTGCACGTGCAGCTATGTGCATATTCTCTACCAATAATAAAGATTTAGCCCTGCAACAACACAGGCAAACACATAATGAGAGTTTTTATACAGTTTGATGTAGAACTGCATAGTCCCTTGTAAGCCTTGGTTCAAGCCAGGCGAGCAGTAGACATGTTTATATTATTGGAAAGTAAAGCTCCTCGACCAATCCCGGGCGAGAATGACGAAGACTGACGATCCGTGTGTCCTATTACTGGCAGATGCATGATGCCGAGAGCCCACCCACTCCATCCCTCCATCTTCGCACTGCTCGTACAAAAGGATGGGAACTTCTGATTGGTCGTTGCTACGAGTGACATCCATTGCACAAGCAGGCGGCGCTGCTCCGAGCTCCTCCGCAGTTGCTATGGCAGCAGACAAGTTGTTGAGCTGGATGCATGGCAGCAGATATACTGTGCACCGCTCACAATAAGCATTTACATCATGCATTCATAAAGAAAAAGGAAATATAAAATAAAGGGTTGCCTTCAGTTAAAGAGACTTTTATGATGGCAGTGCAGGAATACAGACTGTAGCTCTGCACACTGGTTTGTTTATCCTACACCTGAGTTTTACAGAAAGATGGCACTTTTTTATCAGGGAGGGTTTGTGGAGTGAAAGGTCTTAATGCTGAACTTTGGGCAAAAGGGGGTTGATTTAGGTTCACTACTGAAACCTGCATTAGTCACAAAGTAACATAACCAATATTTAAGAACAATTCTTGTTTTTTATTCTCGTCAGGAATCAAAATAATCACCGTGGCTGTCAGTTTTAATTAAACTAAGCATCAGAGAATCAATAAATGGCGTTTAGATAATTTGAAGTTACCCATGCAGCATTTCACTCAACTGTGATATCCAGTTAAGCTAAAAGTGAGAGAGGGGGAGAAAAAACTGCCTGAAAATTCATTTATTCTATTTGAACAAAAGCGCAATAGTCAGCAATAACCCTGGAAAATCCAGCTGGTAACTGTCTGCTATGCCCTACACTTTGTATTGTTTTTAATGTGAGTTTCTAACATGCACACTGATGAGCCCAACAGGGATCACAGTTCAGACTAACTCCTTCCTCCAGTTTATTCTGAGGCTCCTGATCTGCAGCTGAAGCGCTAACTTAAGTGTTTGTGGAGTTATTAACAGCAGCAAGAGCTTCAGGCTTTATGTAAAAAATCTTTGTCTTTGGTGGTAGGTTTTTTTTTTTCAGCCTGTTGATTGTTGCATGAAAAATGTTTTTTAACATGTATGAATGTTGTGTTGTGTTTGAAGAAGTTAAAAATTAAAAGTGCCAAATAGCTTATTAAGTAATGTGTGTCATTTATGAGCCCAGTAATAGCCCAGCAAACAGACAGACCATCACTGAGTATTCTGCATCACTGATACTATGTTACTGTTTCTATGGTGTATTTTACAGTAGGTACCTTTGAATCAGAGCTGGTCTGATTGATCCAAACTTTAAAGTACAAAATTTGAAAAGTGTTATCAAAAATCTAAATAAATTTTGTGGACTGCATTTAACTTTTTTAGCAAGAGCAAGAATCACTTGCAGGGTGACATTAAGATTAAGTAGAGCATCAGATTTCTGACAAAACATTGGGTTTGAATTAAAAAAAACTCCACCAGCACCTCTAACATAAAAGCTCTTGGTCTTTTTTTATTTGTGGTAATTCAAAAATATATTGTGTTTCTAACAGTAATGCTACACATAACATTTAGTTATTGTATAATGAAACAGTTTTTACCATTTGATTAGTTTGATATATTTTCTACTAATACAACCATCTAATTTATTTAAAATAGTGAGTTATGGAGTCGTTCTGGTGCTCCTCAGTGATCCTCTGCAGTTCTATATGTTCTTAATGATGAATAAGTTCAGGAAATTATTCATCTTGATGAGTCAAACCTGAGTGACTGAAATAATCTTTAGCAAAGGAAGCAACTTTTACTAAAAGAAGTGACCATAGAGTTAGTCATTGTATAAAATAACTGTTCACTTTTTGATGAACCCACCAGGGATTCAGAGGACCTCACATGGTGGTTTGGTTTTCTATATGAAGTCTAGAGACCCGAAGAGGATGACTCCAAAAAGAAATAAAAATAATACACATTACAGTGCATTTAGTTGGATTTCCAGAGCATCTATATATAAAATCTCAGCAGTAGAAGTTTCAACTTGAACTCACCACTGTTGTTGAAATATCTTTACATGACTGTATATTAAACTCTAAAGTCAATTGATTTCAATATGTAAAAGAAAAACAGATTGTCTCGAATGGTCTGTGTGGGTCTGCTCATTCATTTGACCTTGAAGTATTGGAACAACACACTCCTGAGTTTAGTGAATGGGAGTCCCAGGACTACTGCATTTATCATTGAAATACTGAGCTGTCAAGTCACACTACATACCTGTCAGGAAGGGCTCAAAGGTACAGCTCCGGCTCCTCTCCTCTGTTGCAGTGCATGATTCTTCATTGCATTGCATAGCAGGCCTATTCACCGTTGTTTTCAGCCATATGTCAACATAATTCATTTCCGTATGTGACAGCTCCTTACAGTAAGACACTGCGGGACTACTAGTTCACAAAACCATGTTTACATATCCGAAGGGTTTGTGCTAACCACTGTAGCTGCGAAAAAATATGCCGAGAAAAATAAAGCAGGTCAGTTTATTCTAAAGAGGAATAATTCAATTGCAATTTGACAAGTTGTTTCCACAACTGCTGTACATTAGGTTAAATAAAATGACAATATTTTTACAAATGAGCTAAGCGAGGCATAGGAATAAGCACCTATGAGTGTAGAGACAACACTTTGTCATCATGCTTCTCATTGTGACATCTGAAAAGACCCACAGGTGCTGTAGAAAGTGACTGTGTTGTCATATTTCATTTAGGCATCCTTCTGCAAAGCTGTAATTGCCTAATTAGCTTGTTAATTAGGAGATTAGCATTTACTGATAGAGTGGCTTGCTCTGTTGTGATGAGAGTAACACAGATTAAGTGAGAAGTTATGGGTGCATGAGTTCACAATTTTGGTGTCCACAAAGGGGTCGCAAATCATTAAAAAGATTTGTGAAATCACATCTGCGAATGACGCTCGCTCCTTTTTCCTCGGCCTCCTTGTATCTGAGTCGGCGTTGAAGACGGTGAAAGAATGTAGAAGGCATTCGTCACATGGCAGCGAGATACCTCCTGGTCTGAGTGTCGCCTGCATGATCCCCTGTTGCTCGGGGAGATTGGAGGAAATGACCGAGCAGACGGTGCCAGAGACATTACTAACCCAATTATGAACAGTCTTTCATCTGGTTTGGATACTTTATTTTATTTATTTCCTGATATTTGTCGCTGCTCTGCATGCACTTTGTCTTCATTATGGTCTCGCATGCAAAAGCAGAGAGAAGGAGCATAAGTATTAGTAGAATCTGCTCCTTGGTTTCATGTTGTAAACTAATATCCAGGAAATGGATAAAAAAAAATCCAATGAATGGCTCAGGAGAAGTGGAAGAAGTATTTATATCCTTCATTTACTCACAAGTAGCAATACCACAGCATAAAAGCATTCCAGTACAAGTCCTGCTTTCAGGAGTATTATAAGCTAAAGTAGCAACATTAAAAGTACTCATTAGCAGCATGCCTCTTGCAGAGTTATATTATTATGTAGCATATTACTGAATCTTTTATGCTAATGAAAAAGCATTTAATTAGTATTTCGCTGCCGTAGCTGGTCGATGACGAGCTCATTTTAAATACTTTATACACTCTTGGGTTTTTTTAAATCTACGACAACGTGTCATATTTTATGAGCTGATTAAGTGTTTTGGTTGTAAAATCTACATCTGCAAAGAAACATTTAACTCTACAGCTGCTGTCACATAAATGCAATTTGAATTGAAAATATAAATGTAAAGTTAACAAAAGGATAAAAATGTGGTATTTCAGTAGCAGATTTTGTTGCAAATTGCAAAATGAAACCTATGTACAGGACTTCGTTAAATGCACTTCCCACTACAATGTGCACATATACCTGAAAAGATAACCATGCAGGAAATATTGCATCTGCTAATGAGTCTTGTTAACTCCCCCTGTGGTTATTAAATCATTTCAAGTGTTAGTGTGGGAGGTAAACTAATAAACCCTTAGCAGTGTTGGAAAGACAATTACAGACTTGATACATCTCAAACATGTTGGTGGGACAGGAGAAAATTTAGCCGGCAAGACACTTAACAGATTGTATGTGTTGTGAAAATCTGAGTGATAAACATGCAACAGACAAGGCTTTTTATTACTTTAAACTACGTCCATCAAAACACTACACCCATCCTAAGTTGTGCTGCTGGAGTGGAGCTGCTCGCTGTCCCACTCTGGTGACGCTGGAAACCTCATTCATGTGTAACTGCACAAAAATAAAGCAGGATGTTCCCCAAAAAGTCATCCTTTCGATAAAGTTTTATCCCCAAGAGTGTTATATCTAAGGAATCTGTTTCTTTAGGAAGTCGAGACAGATGTGAGAGATCAGGAGCAGGCACTAATCGGGAGGGGGGGAGGTGAGAGGTACACAGCTATACTGCTCACCACGATCAATCATACTATACTTGTCCTCCCTCGACTCTCTCACTGTTACTGTCTCCACTGAATGCGCTTCTCTCTTTGCTTAAAATTATTACACAGGCCATAAACCCAGAGAGGTGAGTGTCCTGTTAATGTGGGTACATGTAGTGGTTGCAGTAACCTTTAAGATTGGCCAGCGAGTGGTGGTGGCTTGGACACGGGCCATATATTCTGGTCAATACCAGACACAGGGATTGACTTGAGGAGGCATTTTAAGGCCTTACATTTTAATTGTCATCGAGGCTGCAGCCCAAATTGATTCCCAGGAGCAGAATAAAATCGCACCGTGATTGCGAGGCTTTCATTGCAAATATTCACATCAATGTGGCAAATTTCTAAAACTTCTTATGTGACAAAAAGCTGGAAGAAGTCAGTGGAGAGGAGGACTATCCTCACCCTGCTGCCAGTGTGACAGTGACATGGATCAGCTGCTAGGAGACTGATGGATACATCTTTGATTTGCTATATTCATATCAGTTGGTGCTCAGTTAAATTGTTTAACGTTTGCTGCATTTTGTCAACTTTGAAATTTAAGCTGAACTGTGTGTGAACGTAAAGTCTTTAACCAACTGCATCAGCCCTCAACACCACTGACTTTATTTCATTTCCTTTATCTCCTTCATATATTTAATTGTAAAGATTAAAACATTAAATTTTACAACTTTTTTCCCTGCTTTCGACATCAATTTGTCTGGTAATGAAGAGAAAATCTCCGAAGAGGTCAGAGTGTTGCGTGTCTAAATCACTGCGGCCAGACTGCCCTCAACTCAGCTTGAGTATTGACATTATGCCAGCTATGACACCATAACTCAGCCCACTGCGATGGTCATTTGATAAATGGTATCATAAATTGTTGACAAAACAATTTGTGATGTATTATGTTACCGATGGGTTGTACTGCTTATCAAATCAAGTAATCTGGCAGGGCTCTCCATTCATCAGCATAATGCAAGCGCTAGCTGTAGATAGTGATGACTTTGTTGCTTTGTCAACATACAGTTCAAATGTAGTGTGGCTGGAAACACAGAGAGCAGCTAGCATCAGAGTTTCATTATTTTTACGAGGCTCCTATGAGGTGCAGTGTTACTATCTTTTTTTCCCCACTTGAGGGAACAAGGGTAATAGTATATTGTGTATTGTTCAGAAAGAGCTCATCATTATGAAATAGTCATTATATTGAAAACCTTTGGTGCATGAAAGAATAGCAAAGTGAAAACAAACACCGTATTCTGGATAAAAAGTAATAAAGCAACAGGAAAAACAGGCATGTTTGCATATAAAGCTCAACAATGTTTTCACCAGTGACAAATATTAAAGTTTATTTAGACATTTTGGAAAATATTTGTTTTCTTCTTGAGAATTGCATGAGAAGTTTGATACCACTGTGCACACTTACACACTTGAAGTAGAGATTGTAGATGGTGATCACTTGTGTTGATTTTACACTAGGTTTTTTTGCAAGGATTAAATAAATAAGATATAAAATGTTTAAATAATGAACTTTTAAAGTGCAGGTCGGAGATGATTGTTGCTTTTTGTCACAGATAAGATATTTTTTCCCATTTTTTACATCCTGATTGTAGTTTCATTTTGAGCATACACATGTTATACCACCTTTCCTTTAAAGAATACAAAATATTTGAAGTTAATATAATTTGGATGTAGTTCTGCACAATAAAAAATACAATTCAATGAGTGAAACTTCCATAAGCTTGAAAGTTCCCTTTACAGTAATAAGAGGGTTTACTTTTAGTATTTCAGTCTGACATGCTGACACACATGTCAGTGTTTAAGACAGTTGTTTTCCTCCTTTCCAAACATTTGTCATCCTTTATTTCTCATGAAAACATGCCAGATAGAAAATAATCCCATTGTACCAAACAACTCAACAGTGAGTTCATTAATGTTGGGTGGCTGACAAGCACTGGTGTGAATGTGACCGTGCTCACCAATAGCTGTCTTTTTTTCTCTTAAGTGTCCTGTAAGAAGAGTTTAAAGAAAAGAGGAAATCAAAACAGCAGTCAGCGCGGTTTGAGTAATTAGGAGGCATTTTAATAAATGCTAAAAGCAAAATTCTTTATTTTTAGCCTCTATGAAGTCACAGGATTACACTTTTAATTGTCAGCTTTCTTCAAACATCTTCAGGTGACTGTGTCCCGTTTGTCTTGTTAGCAAGACATTCATGTGAAACATGCAGTACAATATTTATGAAGTGCACCACCATACAGCCTGTGCTACAGCCAATTTTCAACTGAAATATTTGATCTTTAAAGCCAATGCTCAGTAGAAGCCTCATGCTCTTGATCAAGAAACAATGTTGTGTCTTTTCATCATGCTGTTCTTTGCTGGAAGTCTCCTGTCCATCCTTTCTCTGACAGTGCCATTTCTGTTTGGCTGGCAGTAGGCGACCCCTGGGCTTCAAAGATACATTGAAGTTGTGCAAATAATCTGTCAAGCATGGAGACCAATGACTACAACAACATCTGTCCACCACATCTCAACAAACCTATTCATGAATGTAGCGTTTGTTGTTGACATGACGGAAAGCGTTTGTTGTCATCAGAGCATTTTAGCACAGTGAGGCCCTCCAACACAACCGCTGCTCATTTCTTATCATTGTTTTAATGTGGTTTGTTGAGGAAAAAGGGATTAGATGACCCGCTGGTTTGTGACATTTAGTATCCACTATCTCGCTGAGGAGGCGATGGGATTTATGAAATGGGTCATACACATGCACATGAGTCTTACTTAAGCCTCCCGTTAAAGCCACATGACCTTAAGAGAGAGGGAAACGTATCACTGGAAAATGCTAATGTGGTACACTTGGCGCACATTAATTCTGTGCATGAATAAGACACATATTTCACTTCAGGAAAAATAAAAATGTAGCTTTAGAGTGATGTGCTCTTTCATCTATCTTAAGCACAGAGGCAACGTGCTCTTTACCAATTAGTATTAGTACTAGTAATTTGTTAACTGGTGATGTCATGGCTGCTATTTTTTCTTGTGACAATATAGGAATTAGAGAAAATTGCTGATTTGAGAAGTTTTTAGTGTCAGCTGGAGTTTGGAGAAATTCAGTAATTACTGTCTCAGTGTGTCAGTCTGTCAGAGCAGCAGTGGAAAGTTGGTGAGAGAAGTTACATGTTTTGATGGCATCATGAGTATGTCGGGGGATTTGCGATGGCAGTAACTGATTTGTTGTGTTTGGTAAAAAATTTGCTCCACATTTTATCTAGATTTTTTTTCGCCCCCGAGCTGCGGTGCTAACTTCTCTGGAAAGTGTGGTGCACTCAAGATCTCAAGGTTAATGCTTCTCAGGAGCCTTTACCTCTGGCCTCCTGTGCAGATCGCTGCAATTATGGCTTTTCACTTGTGAATTTAAACTGTTTGAAATGAAGAGGTTAGCTTTCATTATGTGACCCTGAGCGCTCAAAAAAAGAAATATAACACAGAGGTCAAATGTGTCTTGTTACAGGGCGAGGAGGTAAACTCCAAGCAGTGAATAATTTCAGGGGGTTTTCACTGTTTTTCTGGAAAATATGGGAACATATTTGGTGATTCAGCTGGATTTTAATATTCTGTCGCCTTGTGTAACTTTCTATATCTGAGAAATGATGCATGTTTATTACAAACGTATGTTCCCAGTATAGTAGAAACATGTGAAAAGGTTCTATTAATGTTGACTGTATTCTGGGAATATGAAATTCACAGTGGTCATGAAGTTACTAAACTAGGTGATGACACCAGGTTTTTTTTTTTGTTTGTTTGCTGTCTGATAGTAATTTGATTAAACCCTTGTCTCCTGAACCAAACCACTGATGTGAGACTGGTCTTTAGCATCAAATCTGTGCACTTTGCACGCCCGCTATCCAGCCCAGCAACCTTCTGCTGCTGCAGTTCACTGTGGTACTTCATTCATATAAAGTGAACAGTGATTGTATTGCCACTACAGACAGAAATGTAGCTTTTAGGAGGGAGAAGCAACAATTTGAGAGTGAACCAACACAGTAAACTGGTGAGATGAAGACTGAGTTAATAGTTCATCTCTGTAGAGCTGAGGGAAACTGCAGGGTCAGGTGGTTTGTGGTCTCCTGTGTTTTACAGGAGGCACCACCATCAGAGGCACATCTTACCCAGAAATACAGCTTCTGCAACATGTGAGCTATGATCTGACTGTAGCATCAGTTTGCTTTTCACATGAGAAACATGAAAAGTGATTGCATCTTTGCACGAGGAGTTAAAGGACGGGGCAGTAACTGAGTCCAGCATAACATTAGAAAAAGTGATTGATGACGACAGCGTTAATAAGATTGACTTCAGTTGCAATTAACCATGTTAACCATGTGTCTATTGATGCTCTGAGAAAATAGTGCACATTGCAACTCAATGTATTGGAAGGCTGCTATGGAGCTGAAGATGGAGCAATGCTGCCTGTGTGAGCAGAGATAGCGCAAATAGTTCTGTTGATTGGGAACAATTTTTTGCCATTTCATTGTACTGTGACATATCTTTCATTAAGGTTTAAGCATTAGATTAAACTAGAACCAGTATCCAATAGTAATTAACTTGAGTATATTGGGAGGCCATTATTCACATTAAAGTAACCTTTTAATAGCTGAGCCTTTAACTCCACTGCAGGTAATGACTTTAAAGAGTGCTTATTAAAAGAGAAATGGTAATGAGCTTTAATAAAGCAGAACAACTTTGAAATGAAGAGCGCTTTTCAATAGAAAAGGATGGAGGGATTGGACCTGTGATTCCATTAACGAGACTAATGATTCTTTATCAGCCCTCTTATGTGTACATGGAGTTAACATTAACAGTGATTGAAGACGGGTTTCAGTAAAAAGATGGGGCCTTTCATTGCCCTTTAAAAGATCAGATAAGAGAAAAAGAACTTTAGTCATTTAAATCATTGAGAATTGATAACACAAGTCCTACGACCTCAAACTCAGCGACCAGAGCCAAAATCTCCTTCAGCACTTATGGACTGTAACAATACAGTACATCTGTAATTATAAAATGAATCTGTCTCATTATGTGTGAAAATGAACCGAATGAAAGGAAGTAGATTAAGTGATGCGAGTGTCAAAATTTGGCTTAGAAATTGTGAATTATCTAACTTTTTTTTTTTTTTTTTTCAATTTTACCTCCTCTGCTTTGAAATGTGAAGAACACTGTGAGGGAAGCTTTGCATTTTACAGGAAATCAAATCATCTCCAAGTGGTGATTTGAATATATATGATATATTGTTTTGACCACAATCGAACTTTGGGGGGTTTTTTTTTAGAGAAGAAGCCAAAAGGCAGCCAGGTAGAGAAGACAAAGAATTAAAGAAATGTGGGGACAGAGGGAATGGAAATAATTAAATCAATCTTTGGCGAGCAGCTGGAGCAGGACTCCAGCTGACAACAGCACCTGGGTGTGCAGCATAGTCTGCCTGGG
>OOFC01013463.1:0-21562 GCA_900323345.1 Pseudochromis fuscus | reverse complement strand
CGCCACACACACACACTCACGCAACTTACAGACATTGCACATATGCATCACACACTCATATAGTTTCTGTGTCTCTCTCTCACACACACACACACATTTTCCACTTGCTGGGTGATGAAGACCAGAAACAGAGAGTAAGGTCTCATTAGTGTGTGTAAGTTTCCTCTCCTCTGGCTCACACTCTGACCCCGACATCCACAGAAGTCAGTGACCTTCCTGTAGACACGAGGCCTCCGAGGCAGCCCAAAGACGGGGCAGAGCGCTGCTGTGGACCTGCAGCAGCCTGATAGAGGAGCCTTGAGAGCCACACATAAATCATGTTTTGATGTACACTGCCTTGATATCACAAGCTGTCACATGCTGTCAGCAAGCCTTGTTAACACCGCTATTCAGAGCTGTAATGAGGACCAGAGAACAGCCTGTATGAAAGTGAGCAAAAGAGCACACATTTTATTTGTTCACTGGTATGGCATGTGTTGTCCTCTGAAGTTAGAATCCACTCTTGATGACACCACAGCTCACCACCCGGTCGGTGTACTTATGAGCGCTTAGGTTTTATAATGATCCCTCAATTTCATGCTCAAATAAGCATATTTGACCACATTTGATCGTTTATGTTTTTTTCCCTACGTACATTAACTTTGATTCCACAAGTTACCACCATGCTGAATTAGAGACCGGCTGTGCTCTGCTGCAGGACTGTCTTATGCAGGGGTTTTCTTCCAGATCAGTGGCTTATGATAAACTGAAATATAATGAAAAATGCAAACACACACACACAGAGATGGAAGAACAGACAGCGATGGAGGCAGGAAGAGTGGGTCGAGAAGGAGAGAGAAAGAAAGGAAAGAGGAGGACGACGATATTTTGTTTCTCCGAACACTTCTCAAGGGTGAACAGATACGGAGTGACATCCCGGTTTTCCCTCGATGTGTTCAACTACATTTTAATACCAGCATCGATGTAGAAGCTGTTTAACTGCAACAAAAGGGGGGAAAAAATGAAGTATCGTATTTTCCAGACTATTGAGCGCACCTGTCTATAGGCCGGTATTGAATTTATTCGAACAGTTTCATGTGGTCCACTCTGATGAGACGAGGCTAAATGTATCGGCGGCACGGAGCTTGCTAGCTTGTAAAAAGCCAACGAGCTTTCGTGCCGCTGATACATGAGCCACACCGGTGTTTCAGCCACAGGGTTCAAAGCATCAAAAAAGTAGTGGCTTATAGTCTGGAAAATACGGTAGATGTTGATATTTTGATATTCTAAGGTACAGTACTGTGCAAAAGTTGTAGGTACATTTTCACAGGTTAGGATGAATATTCTCATACTAGGTGCAGAAAACAAACCTAAATCAATATCTAGTCTGATGACGCTCAACAGCACCAACTCTCTGAGGTACACTTGCACAGAGCTGGTACTCGGCAGGTAGGTTGTTCCAAGCATCCTGGAGAACTTGCCACACGTCTTGTGTAGATTCAGGCCATTTGACTCTGCCTCTTCATGTAATCCCAGACTGACTCAGTGATGTTGAGGTGGTCGTACCATCTGCCTACCATCTGTCTTGTTATTCTTATCACTGAAAATAGTCCTTCATGACTTTGACTATATGTGTGTCATGCTGCAGAAGAAATGCCTCTATAGGAGTATTGCATGATGAAATGTAACTAACTCTGTCTATCAGGTGATAAGCAGCAGCAACACAGAGCCACATCTTGCATTCTGTTTCTTTTCAACTGTGCAATTTCATTTCAGAAATTGAGAAACAAAGGCCATAATGACTGTGCTAGTCCTGATCCTGAAGACTGTTTTGGGCACAGCCCCCTCATCGACGACCATTTCGGCAAACTAAGCGAAGACAGTGATTTAATATACAAGCGCTGTGGTGTAAGTACTTCCTTTGTCCCCTGCTGTTTTGTGTTGATTTCTGTCTTTATGTTGATGTTCACTGCAGGCGCTAAACAAGAAAGAACACAGAGGTTGTGATAGCCCGGACCCCGATGCCTCATATGTCCTCACTCCTCACACAGAAGAAAAGTATAAAAAAATTAATGAGGAGTTTGATAATATGATGAGAAATCATAAAATCGTAAGTACTGTAAATGCAATGTTTTTGCTTGGCTTTGTGGCACAAAGGATTTTGGCTCTTTTTTTTTTTTCCATTTTAACTTCTTCTTCGTTTTGTTACTCCTCCAGAACCTCTGTTAACTTCTTTCAGAACTGCTCTACTTTAAGATTAATGCCCCCTTTTTACTTGGTGTGCATTCGTTTCTTACGTTGATTTGTTTTGCAGCTGATATTTTTGGCACACCCTGATAAGATCACATTTCATTAACAGGTGAAATGTTGCATGCTTCTGCTAGAAAGATTACACCCTAGTATCATAGTCATGTTATCATAAATCAGGCATCACTATTAAACACATCAGGAACGTACTGCAGATACTTTGCCGGGATTGTGAGCGTTTATACTAAAGAGATGCAGTTCTGTTCATTTAAGGGTTTAGGCTCAAACCTGATTTATACCCCGTAGCTAAAATACAACAAATAAACAAACAAGTCTTTTTTCTTCAGTGTCTTGAGAATTTTTCCTCTCTGTGCATTTTAGCATAAAGTATCTCTTCAAGTTACAATGTTTCCAGAGCACACTAACACTACACTGTTATTTTTTATTTTATTATTATTCTTCCCTCTCCTCCATCAAGCACCACACTGACTAACCCTGTAAAATAACAACACAGATCTTTTGTGATCTTATCACGTGTGATAATATTAAAATTCTGAAACAGCATAATGCTAGTGTTGTTTTTTTTTTCTGTGTTCCTGACATGGAGAGCATCACTTTGCCATTAACAAACTAATGATAACACCCAACTGGCTCACTGGATGATGCTGTGATGAAGCGTTCTCACTGCCACCTGCCACTCTCACTTAGGCTTTGCACAGTCAGCACTTTGTAGGTAACATGCAAATGAGTTGCGATTCTTTTAGTCGAAAATCCCCTCCAACGATTTTTTTGTTGTGCTGAGAAACCCAATAAACAACGGTGTTTCACCAGGCAAAAACTACATTTTTAGTGCTGACTGTTGTGATGCCAAAGTGATCACTTAAATGCATGTTTATGGATTTTTGTTCTCTGTGTTTTGTGTCTGCTGCTGTAATATTGAAATTGTGTATATTCTGTATGTATGATTGTAATGACAATAAACTTTTTTGATGGTTGCAGGGTATCACTTCTAGCCTTCAAATGTCGGGCAGAAATGTTTCTTTCCATATGATATACTGTTATATAAATATAGTAATGTTACATATAAAGCAACTGTCAAGCTTACAGTGTAACCTTTTTGCAGTTCTTTAGTGTTCTCTGCCTGACTATTTTGTGAATTAATTAGTTTAATAAAGCCAACCCTCAAGCGGAGCTCTCTGTTAATGATGCCATGACAACCACTGACCCATCAGACTCATCAGACCTTGGATCTGGAGTGTGTTGTGTGTAAATATTTGTGTGTTTGTCTCCCTCTTCTAGCCCACAGCACTGCCTCAGCAGAACTTCTCCATGCATGTGGCAGTGCCTGTATCCAATCCAAATGCCATGTACCAGGCAGGAGGGACTCTGGGCAGCCAGGCCCTGGCAGCAGCCACAGCCTCTCTGAGTGAGAGTGGGATGCTGTCCCCTCCACAGGCCTCTCTGCACAGGAATGTTGGCTCCAGTGGAGGCTCTCAGAGGCCCACCAGTGCAGGCAGTGCAGGTTAGTGGATAACAATCCCAGATATCACATCAAAGTAAAGGTTGGAGGTGGCTGGAGAATGTATGACACATTGTTACAGATACTACCCCGGGTTGTGCCAAAGTCTGAAATATGAAAGGAGTAGTTTTGGGAAACTATTGTTATTGACTTTCTTTGAGATTGTCATGTTTGTGTCAAATGTGGAGCTGGAGCCAGGAGTTGGTTAGTCCAGCTTATCATCAAGGAAAAAGACACATTAAGTATTTCTCTCCAATGCTTAAAAAAAATAAACCACTAACACTTGGTTCGATGTTTCCCTGTGCTGCCACTCTCTATGTTAAGCTGATCACCTATTGGCTTTTGCTTCATAACTTTCCAACAGGTTTGATATCAGTCTTCTCTTCTAACTCTCGGCGGGAAACCTTTTGGCCATTTCTATAGCAAATATAAGTGGACACTCATTGTCCAAAATGGCGCTGGACGCAAGGGACCTAATGTCAAATCATGTCATACTAACACCCTTTGACTGGTGTTTGTGTGATATGTTTTTTCACACCATCTAAAATTCTCATCATCGCACCTTTTACTGTATCAGCATTGTGGAAAAAATGATGTCAGTTGCTAGTACTTGTATGACTGGTCTGACTCAGTTGGTCCAGATGGCTTTTGCAAGATTCAGCTACACTGCATATGATGGAAGTACATGCAGCAAGGTGTGAAATGTCTCATTCAAATTTAACCACATATCAGAATTGGCTGACACCTACCCATTCACAGGGGGTTTACTAAATGATTGTTCTTGAAAATATCGCTTCTTTCTTGATTATTCACTACAACCATGGTTTCTCTTCTTTTTTTTTTTGGTTCATATAGGATCAACAGATTGTTAGAAATGTTAAGGCTCAGGTGGTAAACTAGCACTTTTATTCATTAAGTGTTTATTTTAAAAAGGGCTGCCTGTAGGAGCCTGCTTTCCAAGAGAGTGAATAAGTGTTTGTCGAAGGTGCATCTTCACAGTGGAAATCTGCATTCACCATCTCCAGCTTTATAAACGTGCTGAGCACAAACAACATGCTGAACACAGCTTGTTGTTGCTCTCCTTCATCACATATTGAAAATTTCCCCCACCGCGAGGACACTGGTGGAGCACATGCCACCCTTTCGTGTGCTGTGAAGATAGATCTACATGACATTTAACATGTCTGGTCTGGCATCTCCATCACATGCTCCGCTAGCTTGCAGAAGGATGCAGATGGTTAATCCTATCACTCTGTGCATCTCATTAGGTGGCATGCTGGATACCACAGACCTTTCAGTGCCAAGTGGTGCGGGCTGCAGCCCAGCGGGTAAGTCCTCCCGGAGAGATTCATTAGCTCTCTGTAGCTCTGCCCAATAGGCCTCCTGCTTAGCACATGAGCTGGATAGTTGCGTATCTATTCGTGATTGGCTCAAGACAGTTGTCACTGTCATTAACTGGCAGCACATTGGTCTCCCTATATATATATAGATATATTTTTTTTTTGCATGCAAAGGAAGCGTCTCAAGAGAGGAAATGTATGCTTGTTAGGTGCATGTTTGAGAGATGGGAAATAGCTCAATAGCATTTACACAGCGTGGTGTTTGTACTTGAAAAAGGGTAAGCAGACAGGTCAATTAGCTGTCCCACTGACACAGGCAGGTAAATAAACACAGCGTTTCCTTTAAAGTTGTCACCTCCGTGTAGTTCTCCCTCCTCCTGTTTCCTTCCCTCTATTGACAGGTGCATCTGTTTCCCCCCCACTACCCTGGCAGCCCATATAAGGCTGGAGCGGGTCTGTAAGATGCCTAGACCAGCATAACCCTGTAGGTATTCAGGCCATGTCATCCCTCTAAGTCCTCAGTACACAATGACCGGACAGCCTGTCATGGCTGAAATGTGCTGTGTGAGACGTGGAGGCAGGTGGAGTTTAACTCTTTCCTTGTCGCTCAGCTGGTTGTACTCCATATCTGACAAAATGCAGCATGGTGTTGCTAAAGTGCATGACGTTCAATGATAAAAGCCTGCAGGTGACCACAGGAATATAGACTTAAGTGGATCTTGATTAGGCATTGGTTAGGAAGTATAAAGACCACCTCAGGCTGGTTTTCTGTCTTGCATTTTAAAACGAGTGCTGGGGTGGTTTTAAGTTTGGGCGTGGTACCCGGTCGGGACAGAGTCAGGAGCTTCTGCCAGCGGGCGTCAGCGTTTGGCACAGCGTGAGCATGTTGCAGCTGTTGTTTGTACCAAGTGTGTAGAAGAGCAGCGACTACAGGGAGGACTAACTTCTCCAGCCCTGATGTCAGATGACCATTCCTGTCATAGTTATGATTTTTCACAAGTATCAGCTATGACCACAGCGGAGGTCTTTCAAAGTGGCCAGATGGAGGATGTGTCGAGTGATATCTTCTCTTCTGCTTGACGGTGGCACCACAGAGAGAAGACTTTTACAGCATTTACAGCAAGATCCAGTCAAACGCTTTCACTGTTAATTGTGATGTGCAGCCGTTTTAACCAGGAGAGTTATTTTCGTTGGCTTTTTGTATAAATTTCCCATCTTATAAGCGCACATACAGCACCACAGTGAACGTTACTGGCAGTGTTTTTCTGGCATAGAAATCTCAGTTGTTCTCTCTGAAATAAGCCATCTGTTGTTCTTGTCTAGTCGCTGGTAAAGATAATGGCTCAACAGTTAATACACCTTCAAAAAACAAAACAACTTCTCTCTTATTTTACACCGTAGTGTACTGTGTGTAGTTCGACAATGCTTCCTTTCCCTCAACAGCTCATACAATTACACCTAATTACAAGCTCTGGTCCTTCACTGGTGAGAGTTGTTGTGGCGAAAAGGGAGGATTTAAGAGATTCCTCTCTGTTATGCAATATGTCTGCAAGCTGTACACAGCCCTTCATTAATATTGGAGCATTACAAGCACTTGAAACACATTTACAAACCATGTTTGTATGTTCAGTAGATCATGAGGTTATAGAATAAATAATGCTGGAGCTGTGCCGAGTCTGTTTTACAGTGATTTTTGTGTTTTAGAAAGGTGTTTTTTTTTAAATTATTCATCATTTCTGGGTTAATTTAATGTGAAACACGCTCTAAATGCTGGAATTTAATGAAGGATTGTTTCTATTCTGTAAAAAACAATGAGTATGTCTAGAATATAAAATGGTGGGGGGCAAGAAGAGTACCTGGTTGCCATCTGTCTTTAGTCTTAACAAATCACCCTTGGGACATCCTGTCTCGAATTAGTTTTCGGAGACATAACAATAGGACTGTGCGTGGAATCTATTATTGGAAAACTGCTTTCGGAGGCCCTTGATTCACATCTATTATTTTTCTCATTCATCAAGACATTTCTCTGTTTTGCTGGGACCTGACGCATGTGGGATGCTGGGCACAATAAGTCACTGTGTTTTCCCTCCTTGAACTTAAAATGAAAACTGAATGTTTCATTTGTAAACACAAGGCCTTATGTAATGCCCCTTCCCAGACCGTGTTAATAATTCAGGACAATGAACAGAAACCAAACAGCTTTCAACGTGCACAGGTTTCAGTTGGAGAGGATTTACTGGCACTACCAATCTGTTAGAGAAGTCTCAATATAGAATGAGGGCAGACATCAGTAAAGCCCAGTGAAATGTCCCCGCTAAAGGCTGGGTCTTAACTTGTGGCTGCGATCTTGGCTCAGAATGAACTTCGTGGTCGAAGTATTTGTTCAGACATGTGTTCCCTTCTTGGCATTTATATGAAAGAATCATTTGATTTACTCATCATCAGACGACTGAAGTCATAAACAGAGGCACATTTCAGACATAAGTAAGTCAGGTGGGTTAATCCAAATCTAAATTGGCCGGTGAACATAGCACTGAGTGTTTACTGTCTTTACTCTATGATGAAATAATAGATGAGAGTGTGACACGCTGTCTTCTTCACCTCAGCAGGTTGGTGTAGACTCCATTATAAATGAAGTGGATAAAGAAAATGACACAGATGTCAATAGGTGTAGTGAGACAAATCAATACATTATGCATCTATGTATTTTGTATTTAAAATTATTTACATTAAGAGAATCTTTTTTTGTATTTTTTTTAATAGTGGATAATGCAAGTTGACTAGACACATAAAACATTGGATGAATAATGGCAAAACTCTGTAATGTAAAAAAAAGCCATTTTTAGGTTACAGATAAACACAATTTAAGTGTATTAACAAATTCTTAACTATCAATCATTTTAAGAAATTATAACAACTCAGATAATTTAGAAAGAAGGACTACAAGATAATTTAGACACTAATTGTGAACTTCTTAATTCACATTTCTTTTTATACAAGCTGGTAATTCTTGTGTTAACATAGTTCAGGGACGTCCTACAGAAGCAACCACTATTTCACACTCAGAGGTGAAAATGTGTGAAATTGATCAGCAAGATAACAGAACAGTTAACTAGCAGGTAGGAGGTCACAGTTTAAATGATGCACACAAACTGAGGATAGAGCTCTTCACCTGTAAGACTGTATGTTAGCTACTTACTGAAAGATACATTTCTGGATTAAACCATTTATTTGATCTTCAGTTTATTAAATTTTAAATGTGTATATATTATCAGAAGATGCCTTGTTATATATTTGTAGTGTTTAGTGCAATCTCTGGTGATTTAGGTGAAATGTTTGAAAGCAAACAAACAAGAAAAATAACTTTACAGCTCGATATGTCATTACAGGAAAAAGTGTGTACCATTTGTGACATTAATAACAATGTTGTAAATGACAATAACAGAGTGGGGTGTTTGTGGCTACAGGTCATCCACTAATGGCAGGGTTAGTGGGTGTGAAGAAGGCGTCTATGTCATCTCCTCTGTCTTGTTTTTCGCAACAACAGATTGATATTTTGGGCAGACTTCTGTTGAAGGAGAACGTCACAACCCGCTGATTGTTATCGGAGAGGTGTTCGTATGCCAGGCCTCCACACTGCAATCCATCCCTTTACATGAAATTGTATTTGCATTAACTTCTCATTCCCACTGAATGACATCTTCACTGCTTTTCATTTGGGCTCGCTATTTTTAGGGGCCTTGGACATTTACTCTGCTAATTCTGTAAACATTGTTTTCTTGCAGCAGCCAAGTCTCGTGTGATCAAAGCCAGAGCTGATGGCGATAGCTGCTTGTATATACTGTTGATTCAGCTGTGAGATACTATTGTAGACTTCATAACTGTTTATTTGACCATGAATTGTTGCTCTCCTTATCTGTAGTCAGAGGGGCTATTGTTCCATTATGTTCCTACGCAAGAGCCTACTCGTTGTGCACACACTTTGTGTTTCACTGGGGTACATGAACACAATGGAGAAGTCAGCAACTTGTTGAAGTGTTACTGATCTGTTGATGCTAGATACTATGAATTCTCTTGGTTTTCAGGATTTTTCCACATACATTTTTGGGGTTTTCTTGCGTATATTTTTCTCAGATTTCCAAGTGAATTTAATTTAAAATTGCTGCCGAAATATGACTTTTGTTTGGTTATTGTTTTCATAACAATTCGCTGCTCGGTTTTTTATTAGAGCGCATTTGTGTGGAATCTGCAGAATCCCACTGCAGACCTTGTGCAGATGAGTCATACAGTATCTTGCAGTTGAAAATAAGCCACTGTAGGTTGACAACAACAGGAAGAATTCGTCTTTTTATGAAACCTACTACATTACCTACGATATAAGAAATACAACAATTGTCACAACAGCAGACACTTCTCTAACAGTTCACTTTAGGCTGTTTTGTTAAAAATTATGTATTTTGATTGAGAGACAACCAAGATCAAAACTTATTTCTTCGACAAAAAAAGCTTAAAAGACTCATATTGGCTGCACATTGTGTGTTAATCACTATAACATGTTACAGTGTAAAAGATACAGTATCTGAAAACTGTATCCTACATTTGTCTAAACAGAAGCCTTAACAACTGTTTGTCTGTAACACTTACATGCAACGCTGTGAAAAATATTTCTCAAGTCGAATTTCTCATTAAATCTGTCCACACCCAGTGATAATCATCCTTTTCAGGAGATAGTTGTCCGCTGATGGAGAAGGAGTGGGTGTTTCTAAAACAAGTTGTGGGGACTCATACTCACTTTTCGAAAAAAGGAAATGACTAATCACCATGAACACCAAGGTGTGAATGTTGAGGGGGGAGTCTAGCACTTTGCTATAGTTTGTGTGCACAGACGAAGACAACAACACAGAACAACATTTTATTGTTTTTATTCAACTGTAATGGCCTCAGCTATTTCTTTTAAGCAGTCACAGTACATTTGTCAGTGAACTGCTCCTCATCCCAAGATGCAAAGAACTGGCTTTGATGTAATCATTCACAATAAAAATAAAAGGCTCATCAATTTTGAAATGGACATTTTATTTTTGTAAATGTGCAGGATAATTATCTCAGTCTATTAAAACTTCCCAGAGGGTTGGAAACACTTAACGCTGCGTGCTGCAGCAAGCTGGAAAACAACACTGTGCGAGAGGTTTGCTTGATGACTGGGAGTGTTGTCAGTCACAGTCCATGGTTTGATGATGTGTTTCTGTTGCTGTGCACCTCTGCAGGGAACGGTTTTGTTAACCCCAGGGGCTCACCGGGCCTCCTCAGCACACCCAGCGGCAATGGCCTGGGTAAAGTCATGCCCACCAAGTCTCCGCCACCCCCTGGAGGGAACATGGGAATGGGAAGCCGCAAGCCAGACCTAAGGGTTGTTATCCCTCCATCAAGCAAAGGGATGATGCCCCCACTGGTGAGTACAGAGCACACCACTGAACACAAGAATCACCAGCTAAAGGACCTTTAAATATCTCTGCTGCAGGGCAGAGCAGAGCTTTGTTTAGTGTTTTTATCCAGACTTTCAGCAGCAGAATGTTTTGTAGGATTTGGCCTACGCACATCTTTTGATGTTATCACATGAACGTAGTGTGGTCTGCTGGTGAGGCTGTCACCTCACTAATCACTTTGTTTATCCGCTGAGTGGGACTCACCAACGGTGCGCAGGAGTCATCCTCTTGTGCTGCTTTCTTCTCAGATCACCAAGAATGTGCAGCCCAGGTGTCATAACACTGCCTCAATTATTTACATTTAAATGAAGATTGTCTAATTATAATAATGAAGTTGGAGAGCACCCTGAACCCTGAACAGCAAACACCTGAGGCTAAACTAGATTCTCATGCATCAACATTAAACAAAAGAAAAGTGTCCAGCAAGGAGGCTATTTCCAACTTTGTGCGTTACGTCAGTAGCAGGAGCCACTCCAGAAAAATGATTGTGTTTTGTAAATAAACCTCTGGTTACTGTGGGTGCTCCTCCTTTGCTGAGCCTCCGCTAGCCCGGAGCAATGTTTAAACAACTGTGTGTTGCCATGTCTGCATGTGGAATACGTAAAGCAAGACAGGTGGTGTTGCAAAGGGTTGGAAACAGGTTAAGCGGCGGTGGTAGGACGGTTCACTTCTGTCTGAGCCCACGAAGCAGTCTGAAGTGGCAGAGGCTGTGGAGGGTGCTGGCCGTGGCAGGTCTGCAGACAGCCTGTCATTAGGCCATAATGGTATTAAATTAATCACATCTCAGTGTGACAGAGTGTAGATGAAGACTTAATCAGGGGCCCAGGGTGTGAGCCAGATAATATCTTGTCGCCCTTGTCGTGTCTTCCTACTGCTATTGATTGAGTGTGGGTATTAAGAGCCCCGGCCTGGTCACAGTGTGTCCCACAGCACAGAAAAAAGATGGAGGATAGGCTTCTCATTCCTCCTTTCAGCACAGGGAGGACTCTAAGTGCACAGTGCCATGAAGACTGAAGAAACTTTATCTGCGTTTTTCAAATCCAATAAGTCTTGTATCCTGTATCCTGTAGTTTTTAACTTCATTAGATTTTCCCCAGAATTTTTCTGTGGCTTCATCATCATTTAAGATAATGATGGTACAGTCAAACAAACCAGAACTTCATATCCACATATTGTTGGAAGGCGTCCTACTTAAATGTTAAATAAAGGCGAGTTTATCCGATGCCTGAGCTTTCTACAAAATGAGTGGGATTTTACAGCGACTGCAGAAGTCAGCTGCAGTTTTATATTCATCATCGTCCCTTTCTACTGTAAAATCTCGATAGCTGTCACTACTTTTCCGAGCGATTTACGGTCGCTCTGCTTCTTTTCTGTAACTCTCTTCTTTTTTTCTGTTGAGGGCAGTCGGAGGAGGAGGAAATGGATTTGGTGAGTTTTGACAAATGCCTGGGCAAATGGCTGAAATGTGAACGTGCTTTCGGAAATCACAGATGCTAG
The DNA here is from genome assembly GCA_900323345.1 of Pseudochromis fuscus. Classification (NCBI taxonomy): domain Eukaryota; kingdom Metazoa; phylum Chordata; class Actinopteri; family Pseudochromidae; genus Pseudochromis; species Pseudochromis fuscus. Next base: position 9,497 of record OOFC01013463.1, on the reverse strand, counting down.
ACTGAAAGGCAGCGCTCAGACTGGTGATTGGCTCTCAGAACTGCCAGCAATAAGAAATTAAAAAAAAAAGAAAAGATAAAAAACGTTTTGTCACTGCATGCTTTGGGTTTGGCCTGTGAAAATTGCCTCAGCCTGTTAAATTGGCTCTTCTATTCCCAACACGTCAATGTTAGTCATATACCACCAGGAGTGTGTGTATGTGTGTGTGTGTGTGAGAAAGCGAGATATGAAAAAACGAGCAAATCGATGCCAAATTTTTAAAACTACTACACTCCAGCCAGTTTGAAGTTGTACAGATTAGAGAGTGATGAGTAAAATATAAATCATTTACATTTTTTTCCAAGGAAAAGAGGATTACATCATCCTAAATGATATCATTCTGTGAGATACTTGGGTTTGATGAAGTCATCTGGCTGTGAGAGCGTTGGAACAATCCAAGGAAGCCATCCACTAGATCATGATGCAATGCTGCTTCCAACGTAACCTCTGGCAGCTGCACATATGTTTGTTACATTATACACCGAGGATTTGTTGGAGTATTGTTCTGAACTACGTCTGCGTTTGATTAGTGCAGTTGGAGTGTGTGCGCATTTGTAGCTCACAGCAAAGTTTGCTGCATGACCACACCGAGCTGTGTAGGTGTGTTTGTGTGGACTGCATGCCAGTCACTGCACTAAAAACCACTGGAGCTCTACTGTACGTCACTCCGGGAACTGAAATGTGGCACTTATATTATTCTCCTGCACCTTCTCAGTTGTTTGAGTGTAAAACTGGTCTCACTTTGATTATTTTCACTCTGAATGTTTACATGGTAGATGCAGGTGCACTGTATCTATCCATATCATAGCATTCATCTTTATGTCTAATTAAGTTATTACAGTAAGCACACTAATACATTTGAATAATAATTTGCTGTGCACATACTTGCATGTCTTGTGATTTGTATACTGAGTACATCTGTTAGTAGAAAGTGTTTATTTAAATCAGTGTAAACTTCCTAACTACTTCTACTCCGAAGAAATTGGTTTTATCCAAATAACATTCACAAGATTATTTTTTGTTTTTGTTGTTATATGCATTTTGTTGCTTAATAAGTTATTGAATATTTGTTGTGGACTTTTATCTATTCTGACATATTTGTCAAAAACTAGAGTCGATAATAAACCTGAGAGATCAAAATGTTCACTGTTGTGAAGCGACACCACCACCTTGTGGCAACACTTGTTATTACACATCCATCATCAACAACATACGGTGTATGCCTGTTTAAAAAGGCAAATAATTAGTAGGTTCTGTATTAAATATTTTAAATGACAACATACTACATACAGTGTTTAATATCGGAGTGCCTCAGGCTAATGTGATTTCTTTGTTTTTTGTTTTTTTGTGTGTATGTTTTACAGAACACCCAGAGGATAAGCAGTTCCCAGTCCACCCAGCCGCTGGCCACTCCAGTAGTGTCTGTCACCACCCCCAGTTTACCCCCACAGGGCCTGGTCTACTCAGGCATGCCCACCTCCTACAATCCTGCTGGTGAGTCTGGACCCGCTGTTCCCCCCAGACCCAAAACAACCTCCTCTGTTTGTACTACACGCTGTTGGTTCCTGCTCTTTTCTCAGTGGCACATGGTGTTATAACTGAAATGTGAGTGAGTTCTCAGTGTGCGCGTCTGCTTTTGTTTTTACAGAGTACTCCCTGAGCAGTGCAGAGATCTCCTCCCTACAGGGCTTCAGCTCTCCTGGGCTCTCACTGGGCTCCATGTCGGCATGGCAACAGCATCAACTGGGCCAGGCAGCTCTTAATTCTTTGGTGTGAGTAACACACTTCCAAACAAAGGCACACTCTCCAGACGCCCTCACATAAAAGCAACACCCACTGTGCTCTGTGATATCATGCTGAATCACACATCTACATATTCCTGGCTTTTCATATTATTTGCACTGCTTGTTTGTTGTCTCATTTTTTTTCCCTTTTTAAATACTCAACACAAAATATCCTGCTTTATCTTTGCTGCAGTGGTGGAGGTCACCTACCTCAGGGTTCCAACCTATCCATCAGCACCAGCCAGAGCATAAACATCAAGTCCGAGCCCATTTCGCCACCGCGGGAGCGTGTCACCCCATCTGGCTTCCCCCCTCAGCAGCCACAGCAAGGGTCCAGCCGTCAGGAAGTTCTGGGACGTTCACCTGCCGACAGCCTCAGCTCGTCTTGTAGCTCGTATGATGGCAGCGATCGTGAGGACCATCGGCCAGACTTCCACTCCCCGCTGGGGCTGGGCAGACCCCCAGCTGGCTCCGAGGACAGGGAGAGCCCATCGGTCAAGCGTTTGCGCATGGACACATGGGTGACATAAAGAGCCCAGATCAAGCCTCCAGTCACCAGCCAGTCAAGGAGAGGGAGGGGTTAGACATGGAGACAAAAGAAAGAGCAAGGGTCTTTAGAGCTATCATTATGATACTATTATTCAACTCCACTTCAATTTGTAAGACTGAGATGTAATGTAATAAGACGTGTCAGGACATATCTAAAGTAAATTCTCAAACTGATACAGTAAGATTTTTTAAAAATCAGTTAGCTGGACTGAATTATATGCACAAGCAGTTGGTATCAGGTACTTGGTGCAATTCAGATGGTGTGCAGAAGAAAGACGTTCACAGAAAATTGTTAAACAATAGGCGGTAGATTATTGTAGTCACTGGTCTAGTCAGACACTTACATGTAGTTGCTGTTTTGCTGTTGTGCTCGCAAGTTGCAAACAATCAGAGAAAGTCGTGTTGCTTTGAGGTCGAGGACCCGTACATATGATGTTCACTGCACGAACTATCTTTAAAATCATGCTGTAACCATACAAGACCTTTATCTCGAGTGGCCTCTTCTAATTTATTGGTTTAGTCAATCAGGAGATACAGAGCACATGGCGTTAATATTATACAGGAATTTATACAGTGAATAATTGCAACAGTTGAGACTACATTAGTGAATAAACAATAATGTTGGAGGTAAAAAACAAAAATAGCAACAGAATTTATTGCAATAATGACAAACTATTCATTTTATAATTTAAAAGAGTAGGATATATAAATGTGCAATTAAGATAATGCGAACCTGTCCAGTTGAACTGGTGACAAAGTCAACATGTTCACATTTGTGTAACAGTTCATCAGTAATATAAGCCAAAGCTGTTCTTTTGTGTTGTTTTGTACAGTTGCTATGATTTCCTAACAACTCACTCATATGCACCATTTCTTTCGTCATAGTTTTATTTTTTATTGTGCTTTATTACAGTGTAAAGTCATGTAAAACCAGATCTTGAATCGATATCTAAAGCCATGAACATTTGCTGTTCTGTTTGTATAATTGAAAATTTGAGCCAAACATTGTCTTTTTGTTGTGTAAATAGCGACTTTAATATATTACCAGGGTGTGAGTACATACTGAATGTACTGTATGATCACCGTTTTCAAGAAAAGTATATTTTTGTGGTTTACAGCCAAGTTTACAAGAGTAGACCCTTAAAAAAAAAAGTAGATAATTCACTGGTCAATATTTGCTATTTCGTTTAGTCTCTCCTAAATTGAATTATCAGCATAAATCCCCGTGTGTTTTAGTTCCAGATGGTCAATTTGTTTTTGTCTCTCTTTATTAGTGGTGATTGTTTGTCCTGAAGACATTGTAATAACAATGCTGTGAGGTTGAAGTTCCACTGTTTTCATATTTCTGAAGGATGATCACAAGGCTAGGGGAAATAGGGTTTCTTCCCACCTATTGTGTTAGCTTGTGTTAGTTGTATACCAGCAGCTGCTGAATACACTGCCACCATTCAAATCCAAGGTCCTGGCCCCACATTCAAGAATAATCTATTGTTTCTGCATGTAGCTCAACTGAAAGACATGTCATCTCTCAAGCCATTTCCACTATCCTGTTATCGCTTCGTGGAGTTTACTGCAGGAGACGTAAACGTGGTAGAAGTGGCTGCTGACCTTCACACAAACTTGATCATGCCTGTTGCCCACATGTGGTTGTAAATACTGCAGTCTACTTGAAACGTCAGTCATAATTGTGTACAAAAAAAAAAAAAAAAACTCATGCGTTTTCTTAATTGGCTCCAGAAATTGTATCTTATATCCATGCCCTGTTTGTAAGAGTACTGTAGCCATAGGAACCCTAGGAGCCATATAAGTGAAAATCTGAAGGCGCTGAAGTCATGTACGCCCACGGTGTTGCGTTAGCGAGGGGACAACAGGGGCTGTGACTCGTTTTACTTCTCCATCGTCACAGAAGCAAATCATCCAGCAGCTAAATCGTAATACAACACACTGACTGACTTCAATCTCACTGCTGAAAGGCTGACATTTGTATGAGAAGTTTGCTGTACGAGAAAGGAGTCGCTGTGCATTCGCCGTAGCATATCTGGTGTGTGTTTCTGATTTTTTGATTTATTTATTTTTTTGCTCTCCCCAATCATCAGCTCCATGGTCAGTTTACGCCAGTAATGATCTATGCAGTTTTAAACCCAATTCACATGAAATACACAGATTATGATGTCATTACAGGTCATATTTAGCATCAGGAAGAGGAGTGTCGGAGGGTAGACTGTTAGCCTCTTATTCTGAAGTGCCACGTCTGGAAGTTACTGGACTACAAGTTACATATGATACATTTCATTCAATGATTTATTTGGACACCCCCAGGGCAATCTCCTCATGTTCATATATAAATATATATATATTGGTAGACATACTTTACATGATGTATAGTAATCCATAATGTAATCCAGTTGAACACAGCAGGTGAGAATAGCAATAATAAATGACTACAACAAAAATTGTCTGCCTGTCGCGGCAGCATCACCTCATAGTTGAGCACATATTTTAGCACTCGATAACATTTCAGGGAATTTTGTAGTTGCTCTATCTATATGCACAGTTAGGAAATGCCTTATCCCAAAGAAAAATGACACCACATTTATTTTCTCTTGGTTATAAAAAACAAAAAAAGACAATGCAGAAATCACTCAAACCTGACCAGACCCGCCTGTTCTCCGACAGGACCCACACAAGTAAATGCAGTGGTGAATGCACAGTGATACACTTTGCTCTTTTGGTCTTTGTCCAAAATGTGCACAACTGATGAATGTGAAAGGAAAGGGTAATCAATGAACCTCTGTAGAGGAGTTTCTTCACTTTGCTGTGCAAGAGTACACTGCTTTGCTTCATGGCTTTTATAAACAGAACTACGTGTTTGGTAAGTGTTTGTAGTTGATAGTTCACTTAACTAAAGAAGCTGTTTTCGGTTTGAAAGCTCAGACCGTTTGGCGGCACAAGCTGGACTTTGTTGCCAAGAATGAAATTATTTGTTTCAAAATCGAAATAGATTTTAAGTTAATCTACATTTTCTTTCCCTTGAATGTGTTATTTTATTTTCATCATACAATAAATATTCAAGTGAACTTTTTATTAAACAATTAAGATACTATGCTAGATGTTGTTGTACAAAATTTGTATTCTTCACAAAAGTACAAATATTGGCTTTTAATGTGTAATTTAGGTTATCTCTCTTATTCTGTATAAAATGAAGTAAACAACTCTTTCATAGAATTTGTTCTCCTGTGAAGTCCCAAACAGTAGAGACTGTCAACTTTATTAAACACCTCAGTGTATGCTCAACCTGAACTCACTGTTTATTTATCTTTGAATGCGTTTTATTGACCTCATGTGTCAGGGTCACATGAGGTCACATGTGTGACCCTGACACATTTTCTGATGTCACTTTTTAATGAAATCAAAAGTTTCAAAATGTTTGTTAAAAGAAAAAAGCTACATATTTTTCAGTATGAATTTCCTGCATACTGTATTGATGGCCAGTGTAAAAGCAATAATACTACAACTACATTTACAACTAAAAGTAAGAGCAATTATGAGCACATTATTAGATTTAAAGTACTCATTGTCATGAAAAGCTTTTGATGTTGAGACTCGTGGTGGAGTTAATATTAAACGTATTAGAGGAAGATTAGGTAACAGCTTTCATAAACTCATTACATTTTTGAAGAATAAAATCTGAGTGATAGAAATGCAGTACATGGTACTTTCCCTCTATAATGAAGTTGAGCAGCAGTGTGAAGTACCAAATAAGTAGTAGTAGTCAGTATTTCTAAACAGATGTAAGCACAGTACATGTAGGCTTTCCTAAAAAGTAAAGCCTGGATAAGTGTAGTCTGCACTTGTGGCAGCAGCAGCAGCTTCTTATTTGTAACTGGGTGTAATATGGAGGTTAAGTGCAGAGCAGATGGAAACAACATTTATTGGACACCATAAAGTTTTTCCCAGGTTGTATCATTTCCCTTTTCTTCAGTGCATTTCCACTGTATCACCAGCAGGAGGCACTGCAGTACAATAAAATACTGCCTCAGTAGGATGGTGGCTGGTTCTTCCAGCAGGGACCTGTAGTACAAGTTTAACTGAGACTACAGCTTTGTGGTTTACAGCCAGGTTTAGATCTCACAGCCTGTGTAATGAAATGTGTGGTTTTTTTACAACCCAAAACTGAACAGTTGTAAGTTTCATGCACTCATGTCGCCAAACTTCTCTTGCTATGGAGAAATCCAACATGATGGATCCTATGAAACTGTTCTTCCGGCTGTGGGTGGAGACCACATGGGGACTTCAGCTGGGGGACTGCAGTTGGCTGAAGCAGTGTCTGTTGTTACGTAACACAATATCAGACTCCAGATCTGTTCTTTCTGCCACAGGTATTTCTCTTCAAGCAGCTCGCACAACAATAAGGTGGCTTTAAAATCTCACTGTCATTGAGCTTGGAGGCAAACCAAACACCAAACAATACATATAAAAGACTTTAAAATGGGAATATGTCCCTTATAGAGCGAATCATCTGACCGCAGACAACAACATATTTACCGTCTTAAATGATCCACCATGTTGGTCATTGACTTGTTTAATGCAAAGCTCATTATGAACGTTTTGTAATTGCCTTGTTTTCAGAAATTGGAAAGTGTGAAGTCAAAATCAAAGTTTTCCAAAATAAGAGGAAACAGACTCAAAGTGATCAAGAGGAGTAAATAAAAAGGGATGAATCAGCTGAGTGGAACAAATCTACAGCCTGCGGTGTTTCTATCAGTGAGGCCTGATCCTCTCTCAGCTTAGACCAGCCCTTTTTGTCCTTTGCCATGTCTTCGTCCCTTACCTCCTGGATAAGGCTCTAGTGTGTCTGAAGATCCAGCTGGATAGTGGGCAGCAGAGACACAGCAGCAATCAGCGTCTATGGAGCCTGGAGTTGTGGATGAGGAGGTCGGTGCAGAGGGCCCCAGAGGAGGATGTGTCTGTTGGCCGTGTTCATCAGTAAACAGAGTTAGACCCTCCTACACCACAGAATTTGCTGTGTACTCGGTACTTTATCTGCGTGGACAATAAAGAGTTATCTAGTGTGATAAACTCTGTTAGATGCTCTGCTTTAGAGTAAAATCAAGTTGGCACATTGAAAGACTGCAACAGCAAAATTATTCAAAATATTAAAAAGCAGCTTAATCTGTCACTTTATTATAAATCTTTAGGTCAGGATTTTGGATGAGCTGTTGATCTGATACCCTCAAGCAGAGGTGTCAAGCAATTTTCTTGATGGGACCAGTTTCACAGTTCCATTACCTAATATAAAAAAAATTAAATGTATTAATTCATTTATTGAAATTTTAGATAAAATCAGAGGATGGGATCTATCAATAAATAAACTGAAATAAAATAAAATTCACAAATTCATAACTTTGTCACATATTGATGGATTTGTTAAAAATCTGTAGCTGTCTGAATGACTTTAGCTTTCTTCTGTATTTCATTATTTACTGTCCTGCTGTTTGACCTCTGTACATTTAGTGTCCACAGTTGAATTGTGTTGTATTGTTAAAATCTGAGTTTCCATTATGCAATACACTTCATAATGGTGCTGTTGAAAAATGCTTCATATATATTCTCTGTTTTCTGTAAAATTGTTGTAAATACTTCATAATAACCGTCACTGCCACAACTACTCTAAATTAAAATGATAAAGTTTTTCAAAGTAAAAGTTTTAAAGTATTATACAGTGAACTGAGACATTTTGACCTGTCACAGCAAGAAAAGCACGGCTGGAGCTGATAACGATAGCTCGGCTCCATTTAGTGTCCCAGTGAGCCATGACCATACAGTCTACGGCCATGACAGTAAACCAGCATGCACACCTCCCCTCAGTGGAATGCAGCCATTTTTACACCTGTGCTTTACCTGCTGAGACATGTCCAAATGTCTCGCTGTAAGGAAGGTCATCTCAGAGTGAGTCATTGCACTTTTTTTTACTTCACTACATTTGTTTTGAGATCGTACATTATAGACACATGTTAAAAAACAAACAAAAACAACACAGTGATGAAGTAAACTGCCCAGCACTGTTTTTTAACATCACTAGGATTGAATACTGTGTAATTTTTAACTTATATTCTTTCTATACTTTTACTTAAATTTTGATTGCAGAACTTTTACTCATGGCAGAGTACTTTCTTACATTATGATGATCACCCAACCCTGTGGCTCTAAGATCAGCACTTATTTGCCCAGACTGTGATCGTTAACCAATTGTGTAGAGTTTATTTATGCTAAAGCAGTGGTGTAGTCTATGTGTTACACAGGTATACGCCGTATAGCTACTAGAAAAGGTCCAGAATTTCCATATAACCACTGAAAAATGCGCAAGGATACATCAGCATGGTTTTGTGACATAACTTTCACTTTCCCGTTCATTTTTGGACCATGTGATGGTCACAGCCACACAGAAGCATAGCCAGGAAGGGTAATGTACATCTAGGTTTCACTTAAGCATCTTTTTATTTCATTTGCAGCCACACCCCAAACATTTTCAGTTACAGACTTCAGTCAACAACAGTTTAGTTTAGTTAGTTCATTTATTTAACTCTACATTGTTTAAATGGGTGCACACATTTTTACAGTGTAAGGTTAAGCACATTTTCTGTTCAGAATTTTCTGTTTATAATTTTGTCCTTTGTTCTGAGTTACCGTATTAGGTGATGTCCCTTCCTGGCGAGGCAAAAGGTGTGGCTGGGGGAGGAGCAGCAATAAATCCTGTGGCCTGCCTATTAGTCCGCGCCACCTGTTTGCTGGGCTATGGGGGAATTTGTGTTTAGTTAGATTTCAGTTGATATTAGGTTTTAGTTAGTGTTCATTTTGTCTTCCCCTTGTGTTTCATTTGGTTTGGCCAAGCCGCTATATATGTTCCCCTTTTGTGTCATTATGTTAGGTCAGGTTGGTTAGGTTATGTCATTTGGTTTATGTCTTGGTTTACCTTATTTTGAGTAGCATTATATTCTGTTGACCTCTTTTATATAAACCTGGTTGTTAAGTTTATGGTTTATATTATTTGGGTAAATAAAACCCTTTATTTTGAATAAGAACCCTGCTTCCTCATTCCTGGGCTGCTTGGTCCCTGACACCAGC
>OOFC01013462.1:97546-111279 GCA_900323345.1 Pseudochromis fuscus | reverse complement strand
GCTCGGCTCGGCTCGCCTGCCTTGCCTCGGTTGCATTTCCGATACAGAAAACAGTCCCTTTTCCGTCCAGCCATCAGGCAAAGAGGAGAAAGTTGATGAAGTAATCTTCCAAATTCTACTGTTGTGACGTCACAGAAAGCAGCTTGAAGAGTGTTTCAGGCAAGAAATGGGTTGTTTTTACTTCAAATATGTTGCTGCGCAGTGATGAAGCAATGACGGCAGGGAATTTGTACCCGAAAGCTAATAGTCTGCACGGTTATAGTCATCATAACAAGTTTCTACTATATGGGGAAAACACTAAATACAACGGTTCAATGTACACTAACAGCCCTTTACTGCAAAAATTTTATTTAAAACCGTGAGCTGAAAAAAACGTGAGCTCTGACCATAGTCTAATCTTGATACACAGTCTATGACTCTGACCAGCCGGTCGGTCGAACAGCTAATGGAGGTTGTATCTAGGGCTCATATCTCTGAAAACATCAGAGCACGTTTTTAACCAGGCTCTAACTTGAAAACAACTCAAAAGGCGAGTAGGTACCAGTGGAAAAGCCATATGGTCCAAAAGTGGCCACTTCGTAACACAGAAAATGAACGGGAAAGTGGAAGTTATGTCACAAAACCATGCTGAGTATCTATTCTGGACCTTTTCTAGTAAGTATACGGCATATACCTGCGTATCACATAGACTACACCACTGGTTAGACTCCTGCCAATCAACAGAGAAAACATTTTATAATTTTTATGTTTCATAGTTTGTGTTACAGTATGTGTATTATAGTACTTTAATGATCCCACACCAGGGAAGTATTTTTATCACAGCAGCAGGGCAGAGTACAGTCAGAGGTAGAAAAACGTCACCTAAAAATATAGACAATATATACTTACATATTGAAGTGTACAAAATGACCCAATAAATAAAATATTAAAATAAATAAATAAAGATTAGTGTAATAAAGCAGCAGTGAGGCTGTTTACACTGAGTAACTGAAAAATGAAAAATATGACAGTAGGAGTAACTGACTAACAACAATAATAATAATAATAATAATAATAACAACAATACATTAAAAAAAAACTGTTGCTGCATCCTGTGTTATTTCAGGCACAAAGCTTTTGCATAAGTTAGAAATTTCCGAGCACTTGAAGGCAGCAGCCGACAAAATCAAATAGCGTTTCCAAAATCTCGCGATGCTTTGAACCAATCCAACCCGCTAGTAGCGCTGTTGCCCCGCCACCAGCTCTCAAGCAGCCGGAGAGCAGACATGCTAAACCGACAGTGCACGTAGGACCCTGTGCAGGTTTCTCCAGAGTTTAGGGAAGAGCTTTGAGTCATGACAGAGTGCATGTTTCAAACAAACCCATCTTCTGGTAACTGAATCTCAGAAATCACCGCATCGCAACATCAACAGAGGAGAAACGGTTAGAGAGCAGCCGGGTCGGTGTGACAGCCCAGCGCGTGGGAATGGCAGCTCCCCGGCCGATAAAAGGCATCCTGAAAAACAAGAACAGCGGCACAAATGTCAAATCGCTGCCGGACGACGCACCGGGAGAGAACACGGAACCAGCCCCCGGCCTCTCGGAGGATGACCAACAGTAAGTTTAGTGCCCGGCTCCGGTGGGAGGTCTGTGGTTGGATAGCTAACGATAGCTAAACACTTGTTAGCCCTGTTACTGCGCTGTCACCTCCTCTGATTGTTAACGTTAGCCAGCAGCGTGTCTGCACTACCACAACTTTCTGGGTGTTTCCCTGCGGTTATTATACGATTTCTCATCTCCCCTGATAAAATCCTGGTTGATGCATTTAACCTTTTTAAGAGCAGGACGTTTAGACCCCGGATTAGCTTAGTGATTGAGTCACGACAGGTACGGTTGTTAAACAATGGTCTTATTGTGAGGTGCCAAAATGTGAATAACTTTTTTACTGGTGACTAGTAAAGGTTAGCGGTAGTCAAAGAAGTTAACGGTCAACAACAAGGTGACAGTTATCGTGGCAGTGACAACGCTCAGCCAACATAACCATAATAGGTGAAATGGCATCATGAACTGACTGAAGTAATGCGTATGTAGACTGGGTATCACGGCCATATGACCTAATATAAACGCACTGTTTTTGTTTATAACTAAGTCATTATAGATGAATTAAATTTTTTGAACACTCAGTTTACAAGTACACTGTACAGTATATCTTTTGCTACAGGTTTCATTAAAGTTTAACCAAAAGCCATAACACGTTTTAGGGCACACTGAGTGTTTTTTGCTCAAACAAGTTGAGTGTGTGTTGTCCACTGTGCTTCCAAATACCAAGCCTCACTCAGATTGAGATCACTGTGTTTTCTTCCATTTGTCCCTCCGGCAACTAACGCTTGATCTTACATCTGACAGCTGTACTACAGGCCTGCACTAGCCTTGAAGCATCAGTCTGTGGTTCATGAGGCAGCTGTATTTGGTAAACAAGACTATTCTCCTCTAATAGTGTCACCTCTTCTTGTGTTCAGATACGACCAATCTGATATCTGGGCTCGTTAATCCAGTCGTGTATTAGATGTCATGTCATCTCACATTGTTTGGCTTCACTTCCATCCTGATCTTGGCCAGGGTGACAGTTTGTATAATCACATACAGAGGATGATGGTTCGATGATGTGGATGGGGCATGCCTCAGATTAGGTCAAGAGCATTTCTGGGTAAATACATTTGAGTAGGTCAACAGTGTCACTGTTTAGAGACGTGACAAGATTCTATAATGATATGTGGATTGTAAAAATGTGCACCTGAGAGTGCTAAATCAGCTGTTCTGTTGGATAATAGGTACTTGGCTTTAGGGTTGATTTGATAAGAGTTGGAGGTTGGTTTCTCTTTTTTTTGAGCCTTGCCTTCTCATATGCATTGACATCACTGGCAGTGACACTTTCACTGTGGCGGCGGGATGTTACGCCCCAAATCACCAGCCCCGGTTAGGTCATTTATGCGCTCTATGCTCCCACAGCCAACTGTGAGTCTCCTCTCTGCCTTAGGAAACTGTGTACATGCAGAGTTCTCTGTTGAATTAGGTTGTAGGAACACTCTAGTTGACCACAGTGGCCACTAAAGTTATTTATTTAGGAAAAAAGCTGAAGACCTTGAGTCTAAAATGTAAATACAGCCACACAAGGGTTTTTGACACTCTATATGAAATGGATTTTGTCTGCTTTACAGTTATAGATACGAATTAACACCACCCACCTGCCAAATGCTGCTAAGGCTTTGGTGCTAGGTGGAAAGTCTGCTCAGTGGGTCAGGCGGTGAACCATGCTGATGTTTCAGTCTCTAAAAAAAAAAATCAAGTATAAATAAGGAAAAAATAGATAAATACAGGGGTTTATCTTAAAGTGCATGTTACTGTCCATCTACGGTGTCAGTGTGGAAGCTGATCAGCTTCATCATTCCTCCATGTATTACCTGAGGGGTTAACCAGCCTTTTACTTGGTTAGTATTGAATGTTAAATGTTGATTCATCATCCACTGTGCTCTATTATTTATCTCTTTCCAGCAGGTTTAGACATTAATGTCACTCCTCTCTCGAGCTGCAGTGTGAGAAATTAGGCCATAGACGGATGGCAGTTATTAGTGAATTCCTTTCCCAACAGTGAATCAAGCTTTTTCTGTGTTGTTACAAAAATAGTCTCTCTTTGAGTGACGACGAAGTAGAGGAAAAAGAGTTTTCTGGAAGGATCTTGTGTGCAGCCAAGCACCAAATCCACAGAGGAGAACCAGGACTGACCGTGCTGCCACTGTCATCTCTGACTTTAAAACAAACCAGCTCTCTGAACACACATGCTCTCAAATCTCATTCATTCTTATTTCCAAAAATATTTTAATAGATCCTCATGATTGTTTTTGATTTTTGCTGCCATTAACCCCTTTGATGACATACAATTTGGATGCAGCTATTAAATTATCAGTGGAAAGCTGAGATTAAACTCTATTGGCTGTATAATAGATATAAAAATCAGGACATCTTGGGTAAGATCTCTTTCTTTGCAAGATTGCAATTTTAAAACTCAACGACGATGCATTTGTTATCAAGTTAGTTCTCAAGCCTGGATTGTTTTGTTGGTGAGCAGTTCCCATAGACTGTATGTAGGATGGACAAAGCTTATGTGACATCACCCATTGGTTTGTGGACTCTCATTCTGAAGCCAAGAAATCAGCATTTGAGCATTGCCATGTTGGTTGCTTGGAGCCAGAAGTGACCATATTTGGATATGAAGGCAGGAGTAAAGAGGCGGATCTGACTGTTGAACCCGAGAACACTGCCCAAAGTGTATGAGACTCAGGTCTAGTCTAATTTGAAATCAGACCTTTTGATCAAACTAACCATGGCCTTAAATATTTGTAATTAAGAAGCCTAATATCTAATAGCATTGGCCTTATTTTTGAGCATCCATTCATCCATTTCTACGTACAGTCTGTGATTGTGCCTTACTGTACAACTTGAAGGAATTGTTCACGATCTGGGGTGTGTGAAGTATGCAAAAGATTTATTGTAGGAACTGTCTGATTTTGGTTCCTCGGGCAGTCTGCATACCAAGGAATTTGTTTTATCCAGAAGAGAACAAAACTCCCCAAGCTTTATTTCTTCCATTGTTTAGAGCAGAAGTGCTCACACTGAGCTTGATAACAGCCCAAACCTGTTTCCCTTCTTATCTGCTTCAATTGTGTGGAACATATTACATTGCCTTCCCAGCGCATTCTACAGTACCCAGAGGATATCCTGAACTAGCTCTACAAATACATACCACCCGGCATTCATTTAGTAGGCCACCTGTCTGCGTGTAAACAATTCAGCTTCCCTCCATAGATTTCCAGTCAGAACCTGGACTCCCCAAGATGTAACAAATCCTTATCACATCTCGGAGACAACCATAATTTGTAGGAGGGGTAAAGATAAGAAATAAAAGAAACATCACTGGATGGCAGAAGACTTTGTTGAAGCCACATTTGTTTATTTCCTTCAGCACTGTAGAGCAAACTAAGGCTCTGACCACTTGTTTTTGACCATCACTTTTTGTTATCCCTTCAGTCATCCACTATTATTTGGTGAACAGTGATGTATGAGCCCCACACGCTGTCATATATAATTCATGGATGCTTCCATGAAACTCAATCTCTCCTTCACTGTCTTGAAAGCCTCATCCTGACGGTGCGATGGACAGTTTGACAGACAGGCGCTGAATCTCTTACTTCCCATTATGTGGACAGAAAAAATACTTCCAACACATTTTACCCTCCTCTGTTAAGGTCAGGTCAGGTCAACTATGAGCACAGAAATTAATGCAGCTTCTGTATTGATGGGAAGGTAATAAAGCATCAACAGGTAACTGGAAAACATTTGTCTACGAAGATAAAGACCAGCAATAGCTTTAGGACAAGGGAATAAAGTATTAACAAATACCTAGTTGTCTCTTTTTGGTTATCTCTTGTATTCTTTTTCTTGGATTTAATTCAGGCAACACTGAAAATCAGCATTTCTAGAAGACCTTGTTTTTTCCTCCTCACTGCTCTGCTTCTTCTCTCATGCATTTTTTCCCTACAGTCTGGATAGATGACAAGGGCTTAAGGAATAGTTTTAGTCCTAATTCTAGCTGGCTATCTTTCAAACTTTGGGTAATCTTTCACTGTGCTGACAGAGAACAGACCCCAGAAAGCAGTGATTTGCACTTGTGTTGAGTGAAAAGCAAAAATAACAGTAAAAAACAGAATCTCAAATGGGGAAAGGATTGTCTAAAAAGATCAATTCTCCATATAGTTGGTTTTTTTTTTTCTAATCATTTGCCAAGAAGGCCATGAAAAAGTTACTGCCTTGAAGCTCTGAGAAAATAATGACTGATTATGTGTTAGCATACATCTTCCCTTAAGTACTACATGATTCCCAACATAAATACATAACTTGTACAGATAGATTATGTACCGTATTTTCTGGACTATAAGCCGCTACTTTTTTCCAGCCTTTGAACTGTGCGGCTTAAACACTGATGTGGCTCATGTCACCGGGTCTGATGTGACGAGGTTAAATGTATGGGCAGCACGGAGCTTGCTAGCTGGTAAAAAGCTAACGAGCTTCGTGCTGCCGATACATTTAACCTCGTCACATCAGACCCAGTCAGAGTGGACCATATGAAACTGTTCGAATAAATTCAATAGCGGCTGATAGACAGGTGCACTCAATAGTCTGGAAAATACGGTAGTTGTTTGCTTAAAAATTTGTTATCAGCAGATGGATTTAACAGTACCTTAATTTGTGCGATTGTGCTAAAATCAAATATCTACTCCCACAAAACCTGAGATTGGTCAGGACCAGAGTTCAGTATAGTGCATAGACGGTATTAAAAAAAAAAAATGGACATGGAAGTGCACAAAAAGTGCTATACCAATTACGGCTACTAGATGTTGCCTTCAAAAAACTTCAGTTTCAGTTAACTTCAATTCAGTCAGTACATTTTTCCCACAAGTCATTCTATAGTCATTAGCTAAAGTCATCTTGAAAAAAATATATCTTAATTAAGTACATCTTCAATTTCAAACTTAGGAATATTTAAGGGCAGGGTTAGTTTGATTGGCATGTCTAGCCACCAATGGTTTACAGGTGGTTTGGAGGCTCTTTCGCTGCTGAACTTTAGCCTCCAACACATTGGACAGTGTCCCTCTTGACTCCTCCCTTCATATCCAAATATGGTCACTTTTGGCTCCAACATGACAACATTCAAATCCCAAACACCTGGCCTCAAAATGCAAGTCCACAAACCAACAGGTGACGTCATGTGACCTATGTTTGTCTCTTATATACAGTCTCTGACTTAGTAGCAGACAGACGTCCTATTATTCCAGTTGTTTGTCCAGCACTCAACAGGTTCAGTAGCATGAAGAAGCCACACTAACAGGACAAATGCACCAGCGGTTACAGGGAAGATGTTAAAATAAAAATAATAGAAACCTGTAAAATCTATAATATACTAACTAAAGTTAATAATCCAATAAAAAAATGTGTTGAAATAAATATAAAAAATGATTTAGATTTTATGAAATCCATGTGACTTGGGTACAAAGTTAATGAGCTTTCCCCAGTGGCTGGTATGAATTTCCTGGCCTGTTACTGTTTGATTGACACAATATGTGGAAGCAGGACATATATTGTGTGTATGTGGACTCCCCTCCCTTCTCCACAGTAAAATAAGAGCCTGCTGCTGCTGTTACTGTCTTGTACAGTCTGCAGTGGAGGGCACAAAGCTGGACCTTTCCTCACTGCCCTCTGACTGCTATGCTACCTGATAGCACAGCTCGGCTCTCAGTGATGACTCACTCTATTTAATGAGTTTTCCTGAAGCGTTATGTCGCCAGCTGTTGACCACCCTCAAGTGATAGTCAGCCTCACCGAAGAGATGGAGCTCTATATTTAGTGTCTACTAGTAGTTGATGCCGTCCTGTTTTTTCTCTCCTCTTGTGGAGGCAGGTGCATCACCATCGTAGCGTTACTGTGTTTCTAATGAACTGAACTGGAGTGGATTTAAGGGCAACAGCCGTTTGGTGGAAATAGAACATCATCGTCTGGTTTGAGTTGTGTAACTATGAAAAAAACACTGGAGTGTAGTAACATCTAACATCGTAACCCACACACTCTCCCTGATGGTAAATCAGAATTCGATTTTTGTGGTTTGAGCTGCTGTTTTCTGATTTCACGCCCTAAATGGGCACAAAATATTTGGAAAAATTTATTATATACTATTTTCTAGTGCTACTGGGCAAAAATTACCCAATTTTATTACTTTTTTTCCATCATTTTTTATTTTCCTATCTTCCCCCTTTATGGGAAATAAATGTTTTCTCCTTTTTATGTAATTACCTGTGTTCTTTAATGTTTTGTGTGCTTGATTTTTAAATAAATGGACACATTTTGGGAAGTATTAATCAATACAATATTAGGCATTTAAGAGTAAAATAAAGTGTAATCAGTATTCATACAGTTTATAATATCTGAAGAGTATAGAAAAACAGTTTATTAAACAAAATATAAGTAACAACACTTAGTACATATTTGTGTTCATGTAGGCTATTGGTTTAAATTTGTATTTGCATTATGAGTATATTTTTAAATTTTGGCATGAAGTCACATGATCTGAGGACCCCATTGTTATTCAAGGTGCACCTCCATGATGCCCCTTCCCCCTACAGCTTGCAAAATTAGTGTATCCCCCAAGATAAAGAAGCTATTTAAGAGTTAAGGGAATGGCCTTACCTCCTATTTCATGTATTGTAAAAACTAGCTGATTCATTATTATTTTTACTCTGAGGATTGTGATATTTTCCTCTCTTGATGCAAATAAATTTTTCATCGCTGTGTGTGTTTTGATGAAGTTAAAAACTTCAGAGAGTTGTTGTATTATTTGCATAGATACACACTCACTTTCGGGTTTGTAGTTTTACATGTGCTTCAGTTACACAAGCCCATCCAACCAGGTAGCTAATTTTATTGTGTCTGTGTTCAGTAAGTTGGTCATGGGCATTTTATTTTATGCCTCCATGCCTGCCTGTTTACAGAACGGTTATTCGAACCACTAGGTCATCTTGTTTATCATAAAGCAGACCTGCAGCTACTTTACGGTGCCATGTTCTGTCAACTGTGCACAGGTCTTATGATTTCGAAGTTTATTTCCATTACGACCTTTGCTAATCCATATCCCTCTAACACTGATCTGATGCTACCTGTGTTGTTAGGAAATCTGCCTTTTCTCTCAGTAAATACAAAAACTTTATTAAACAAACTCTTCTCTTAGCAGCTATTAAAAACCATTTTAGGACCACACTGTTTTCATTTTATTCAGATTGTGGCTGTTGATGAAGTCTAAAGGTCTCAGGTGTGTTTTAGGAGAAAACAAAGGGGAGCTCTGCAGGCTTGTAGCAGCAGGCGGTGGATTTAGCATCTCTCACCCCGTGTCCTACCCCCCTCCTTTCTGTCTCTCATGATACCCGACCTTTTGTTCCACGAACAAGGTCGGGGATGATGTACAGTACTTTGGCAGGCTTGGAGGGCAGAGGTGGTTTAGCCAAAGCCTCATAACTCCCAGAAGCCATCTCCATTTATAGCTTTAGGCTCTGGCTTGTTATAAAAGGTAAAATGATTATTTTAAGTGAAATAATAGGCACAAATAATCCAACAGATGCTGGCAATAAACTAAAAATAGAATAGAAATTTATTCCAAGCATGGCTACAGAAATCAAACTACCTCAGCTCTGTAAGCGGTTAAATACAAAATGACTTGGCAGTGGAGAGATGCAGTTTTTTTTTTTCTCCATGAGCTAAATGTTTCCGGTGTCTCTACCCTGAGCTATAATGACAGGTGTTATCTTTATCCTCTGGAGCAAAATTTCACATTTAGTGGTGATTTAGTGTCTTTGTCTCTGTTCATTTCCTCTAAGGATTTAAAAGGGTAGAAAGGATTAGTGTAATTTTGCACAAAACCCCTGGCAGAGCATGTTGAGGTGAAAACCTTGTTCCCACGTGAGAATGAAACCGTTTGAGGGGAGGGATTAGGAACAGATGTGTTAAAAAAGAGATGGAACAAAACTCAACTCTTGGGGAGAAAAAGCAATTGTTTCTGTTCTGATGAGACTGTTGTTTGACTTTTGACCTTATTCACTCACAGCTGATCAGCCTCAACGCCCACTCAAACTCGCATTTATGATGAGTTACCTTGACACAAAAGTAGATACCGTGTCACTTCCTGAGAGTCGTCAGACTCCCCGATTGGTGCGGATGACATTTCTGGGCTTTTGACCGTGTGTTCCCAGAATAATGCAGTCTGAGTGAAAACTGGGGCACTCAGTCCTAAATTAAATCTGGTCGCTCTCCTCCCTGGAGGAATCTAAAGGGTGGGCTGGTAGCTGGTGGAGCAGTGGTCCACATTGAGTGGATATCCATTTAACCCTGATTTTCTTCTCACAGTTGTTTCTTTGATTCTCATCTACAGGAAGAAATCCCAGAAATGGGATGAGATGAACATCCTGGCCACGTACCATCCAGCTGACAAAGACTATGGCCTGATGAAGATAGATGAACCCAGCACACCTTACAACAGGTTAAAAGCTTTACATAAAATATCCCTCTCATCCTGGTTAAGATGATATATTGTACTGGATGTTTAAATAATAAAAGAAAAAAATGCATTTCAAATTGTGCAAGAGTATTTGTATCAAGAATATATTGTATCAAACTACAGTACAAGGATTTAACCCACTCTGAATCAAAGCAGAGTTCGCAGTTATCTGCAAGAAAAGCTCTACTGCAAAAAGCCTCTGATTTGGTTCTTGACAGACTGTTTACAGAAATGGATGAAGCAACTGTGTCTCAAAAATGAGGCCTGTTTATCAAAGCAAAAAATTACAATACTTTCCATAGCCACTAGGTGCTAGCTCCAAAAAAACTCTGGCTCCAATTAACTTCAATTTAAAAAAAAAAAAAAAATTAATCCTGAAATACAAAGTCAATACATTTTTTCCCAGAAGTCATTCTGATGTCATTAGTTAAAACTGAGTCTTGTTATTGGTGCTCTGGTGGTCCATCTAAACAAAAAAAAAGTAGATATTAGGCTTCATAAAGAGGAGTGTTATGGACATAGTTACTTTGGTCTCAATAAGATCTGTGTCTCCTTTCCTTTCCAGTCTTGTCTCCCTTGCTTGAATTCCTCCTTCATTTTATTCCTTTAACTTCTCTCTTTCAGGATGGTCGGGGATGACGACGACGAGGGGGCACTGAGCGACTCAGAAGGCCAAAGTGGACTCGCAGCTGATGACCTGGCATCAAAGTAAGAATTAAACGTGAATGTTGGGAGATCAAATAAAAGTGCAAACAAGGAGGGGGACATTTGAAACAAGCAGTTACAGATATGAATTAAGATTAAACCACTGTAACAGCTCTGCTACAGTTTTGCTTTCAGTGCCTTAGATTTGTAGGGAATTAGAAATATAACCCGGAAGAAGGGAGAAATCTTTTGTGCTCGCAGATAAGGCCACACCTGATCACACACACCAATGTCTTTGTCCTCCCACATAAATGTGGCATAACAGTAACTGATTAGGGTTTATTTACTTTACAGTGTCTGAGGTTTTTTTTTTTTAACACACACAATGCCCACTTTACTGATGTATTACACGGATACATTTTTTTGGGCGAGACAAAGTTCACATTTCTGAAATGTTGCAGCTGTAGTGTTGGAGGAACATTGCTGTCTCTGATATACAATAATAGAATAAAATAAAAAAAATATAACTCTAATTATAAAGTTCTGTATTTGAAATGCTGAAATACATTCACTCTTATTAGGGATGTTTAGGAATGAATAAGTCTAGATTAAAATTAATCAGCCATACACACACCTGTGGAGAGACATGGGTGAGAGCAGAGACTGTGTATAGAAATGGACAAAACAACAAATGGTCTCAAAAATAAGGCCGATGCAGTAGTGCAAATCAGTGCAATACTCCTGATTGTCACTGGATGTTGGCTCCAGAAAACTCCACCTGGCTAAGTTAGCTAAAGTCAACTCTTCTTTTCACTGCTCTGGTGGTCCATCCGAATATCATTTCCTCATTAAGTAGATATTAGGCTTCAAACAAAGGAAGATTTAAGGGCGTGGTTAGTTTGATTGATGGGTCTGGTTTCCAGTGAGACTAGACGTGAACTCAAGTCTTATACACATTGGGTCGCATCTTGGGTTCAAAGATCAAACCCACCTCCTCACTCCTCCCTTTATTTACAGTACAGTCACTTCTGGTTCAAATTTGAAACTCCTGGCATCAAAATGTCCTCAAACAAATGGGTGATGCCACGTTAGCTTCATCCATTCTATATACAGCCTCTGGATGAGAGACACAAAACGGGGAAAAAAATTAAAGTTTCAAATATTTTAATGACTTGAACAATCTTTAAACAAGTGTTAAGATGTTATAATGAATAAATAAAAATGTTTTGGTCATGAGACGGTTTGTTTAATTTACATGAGACTAAGCTGTTGTCATCTTTACAGAGAAGTGTGTATGTTATACACACTTCTATTATACATTTTTTTAAGTGAACTGAAATAGAAAAAGCCTCTTTCCAATGCCAGACACACATCTTACTATTGGTATATTCATGAAACTTAATTGGATGCTGGAAGTTAAGATGCAACTTGTAATTCCACATAATTGATGTATATGACTTAAGCTTGTATGATTTTACTAAACCAATGAGACAAGAAGAACGACAAATGGAGTACAGGAAGGTGATGAATCTTTTTATTGTTTGTGGCAACTTTGGTCTGAGAAGTCTTTCAGTGTTAAATGTTTATCTGCCACTCGGAGCTGTCGTCTGGAGGGTAACAGGAGCAGTGTATTCGCTGTGGGCCATCGTGCTCACATAAGTGCATTGATGCGGGGATTGGACGAGCCAGTTCGAGTGTGTGTGTGTGCGCCACAGAGAGGATACTGATTAGCTCCAGGCTTGCGAGTCAATTAGCCGCTTTTGTTTGCTTCCACAATGAGTGCCTCGCATTGTTTTTACACTAAACCCTCCAGATATTACAGCAGCTGCTCTTTTTTTCTCCGTCCTCTTGTTCCTTTATCTCTTCAACATCCACTCTCACATCTCATCCATCACTTGTCCAACTGCACTTTTCTTAAATTTACTTCACTTGTCTCTAATTCGCTGGTTTTCTTCCCATCTTTTCCTATGTGATGCTGTTATCTGTGCACTTTTAAAACTGTAGAGAAATTGACAGGGTTCTTTGTGGCTGAATCAGGCCAGTTGGTTGGAGAGCAGTAGTACAGTAAATGGGAGCTTCCCCGGGGCAATTCCACATATTCACTACCATCCACTCAGCCAGAAACCATTATTCATGTTGTCTACCGCTGTTAAAGCTCTTTGTGAGTGTGAGAGATGGGGATAGTGAGTCTTGTTATTTTTGTCTCATGCTTGAGTAGTCACACACTCACATCGCTACTTTCACTCTGCCTACTCTCTCCTCCACCTCGCCTCCATCTGTGTTCCTCCTCCCATGTCTGTTTCACTCTAAAGTTAGCCTCTTTTTTTTTTAGTGTTTTTATTTTTATCTCTCCAGTATGAGGTTGAAAGAATCTGCTGATGATCTCCTGTTTCTGTTTGGTTATGTACTCTTATGGATATAGATTTAGGAGGCAATTAATTACAATTTCTTATATTTCCTTTCCTCTTCTGTCTGCTTCTATCCTGTCAGGCTGGTGGCAGCAGAGGGCGCCGAGCCTCGCTTCATGAAAGAAGAAGAGGAAGAAGAGGAAGAGGAGAGCAGCGAGGAGGAAGAAGAGGAGCTCAGTCCTGAAGAACAAGGTTAACTTTTTTTAAATGGTCACATCCACACCGACTAACACAGCTTCATTTCAATAATATCATGGTGTTATTCCTCTTGCTACAATATTAGGCAACACAGCTGAATGAGGAAAGCGTGTAACCATGGCAACGTGTCTTGTTTTGAATGGACAAAGCTAACGCGAAGCCCCACGTTGGTTTTTGGACTTGGGTTTTGAAGACAGGAGTTTGGTATTTGAACGTCACCTTGTTGGTTGCTTGGAGCCAGAAGTGACCATATTTGGATATGAAGGGAGGAGTGAGGAGGCGGGTCTAACCATTGAATCTGAGGACACTGGCCAATGTGGATGAGACCGGGGTTCATGTCTGGTGTCAGT
>OOFC01013462.1:65612-97526 GCA_900323345.1 Pseudochromis fuscus | reverse complement strand
GGTTCATGTCTGGTGTCAGTGGCCTCATTTTTGAGAGACAGTTGCTTCGTCCATTTCATAAACAGTCCATGGTTGCACAGTTTTGGTGGGTGCACCCCACAGTTTACCTGTTTATTTATGTCCTCCATCTCCAAATGTCATCCATCAATACAGAGTGACACTCCTCAGTGGACTGCTGGTACACAGCGATCAGTCTTATGAACGGATCAAGTGTTCTGTGTGCTCTTGTCCTGATGCTGACTTCCCTCAAGACACATACACACTGTGTCAGCATGATTTTGACCACTCTCTGACCTTGTACGTACACTCTCAGACACACACCTCTCAGAGTTGTCAGCAGTGCTGCATAACACACACACACACACACACACACACACACACACACACACACACACACTGTACTTTTACAACATTTGGCTGCTTGCCTTTTGTTTTACATTCATATTCTTACTGCGCAGGTAAAAGCAAGAGAACAGTCCGGAAACCCACAAATCCGATCGATATCCTCCAACTGCAGTGATGCAACTTAAGCAGTTTTTCACTCAGTTCTAGATGTGCAAAGTTATGCCACCGATAGGGAAAAAATAAGGATGCATTTGAGAGAATGTAGGAATATTTTATATGTGAAATATTCCTCACATTTAGATTTGTGTGAAGTCAACACAAACTACAAGATGTTTGATTGATAGGCATGGTCTCCAATGAAACAACACCTCAACGCAAGTCTCGTACACATTGGGCAGCATCCTCGGGTTCGAGGGTTAGACCTGTCTTCTCAGGCCTCCCTTCATATCCTGTATGGTGACTTCTGGTTCCAAAAAAACAACATCGTGATGTTCAAATACCAAACTCCTGGCTTCAAAATGCAAGTCCACAGAAGCTTTATCCATTCTGTACATATTCTATGATCAGTCCTCAGGCAGGCAAGATGGGCTAATTACAGTTAATCAGAGTGTTTCCATGAACACAGCAGTATGTGGCGTTGGTGGAGGAATGTGTCTTGCTGTGTTTACTGCATGGAAGAAAGAAAAAAGAAAACACAGCTGATGATTTCAACCTTTGAGTCGTCAGTAAAGGAGGGACAGAGTCCTGTCTGAATGTGAAGCTGAAAAAAATCATGTTTGTGGAGCTGGCTGGTACAACTGTTTTAAGCAGAAGTGAACTGAAACAAAGGGGTCAGCTTGTTCCATGCTATAGGGACCCTCCATGTTAACCTCAGACTTCAGCTCTTATTTTCAGTCTTTCAAGATTTCTCAGGTAGAACATCGAGAACACAGTCTGTTTAACGTTCTCCAGGCCATCTCCAGATTGCAGCCAACACTTGAAAGTTATTTACTGAAATGATCCTCATCAGCTGCCTCACTGTGTCCCAATTGAACCCTGTCATTTTGTCATATTACAACGTTACATTTAACATGAGTCCTGCATGTACACACTGGGTAATTTCAATTGTCCCTCCCCCTTCAGCCAAAAAGAAGCATTTTCAGATGATGAGGAAGATGCACTACAACGAAGGCCTGAACATCAAGCTGGCCCGCCAGCTCATCGCCAGCGAGCTCGAAGATGATGAAGACGCAGATGAAGAGATGAGGGACGACACAGAGGAGCAGAGGGAAGACGCAGAGGAGACGGAGGAGATCAGTGTTGACCCGCCACAGGAAGGTAATAAGGGGGATGGGGGGAGGGAGGTAGAGAGACTGTGGTCCTGTGCACATCTGGCTAAAAATTATTCAGCCAGATTCCAGCTGAACAAGTTTGCCAGTTTGTGTAAAGAAGCATGGTGGTTTAGTAAAACTGCAAAATGTCAGTGAAATGGATGGAAATAATGGTTTTCATCATCATCAGGGTGGAAGTCATTAAAGTGTGTTTGTGCTGCCTCCATGGTTCCACGGTTCATGTCTTCATGCAGCTGCGCATCCGAACGAGGTCCCAGAGTTTTAAACGATGTGCTGTTATAACCTAGTGTGTATGTAACCACACAGCTTCATAGTAATAATAGACTGGGCTTCTTTTTTTCTTTTTTAAAACTACATACTGATGTTCAATACTGTTCTGTTGGCATCTGTCCTGATGCCATTACACCAGGACCAATGCTGCATATTTATGGTGCTGGCCTCCCCTAGCGTAGTTTTGCATAGATTGCAGTTCAAAAAAAATTCCTTCTTTGTCTTATAATGGCCATTTATGCAGTCTCTTATTTCATCCTCTGTCTGAAACGGGCTGTTTTGACCCCCCCCCTTCTCAAGAGCCCACTTTGTTTTGATTGGCTAACGTCAGGGAGAGTGACAGGAGGCGGAAACCAACTCTCCAACAGGCGACTGCAAATTTGTTGACTGGAAATTCAAACTTTTCAAACCAGTCTGAATCTGAACCAAAGTGGACAACACAAGTGTTCACTGCAGGAAAGATCACAGCACATCTGAGTTTGGGAAATATTTCACCCATTAGCAGCTTTTTGTGGAACATAACAGTGGATTCAGTATTTTAATCACAAGTTGTATGTAAGATGTTTTCTGTGTGTGTCCATATTAATTGGTATAGATGCGGGAAAATGCTGGAAAATGCCAACAAGTGTAAAATGTTTGCAGTCGGGAAATACTGAAGATGTAGGAAAAAAAACAAACATTTCTACTAAAATGCTTGCTCAATTTCCATTAGTTGGAGTAAAAAAAAAAATAAAAAAATAAAATTATAATCCAGCAATGATTTTCCACGTCTGATCTCATGTGTGTCTCTTTGTTTCTTCTCCAGCTGATTCTCTGGACTCGTAGATGAGGCCTCCGGCAGCTCAAGATCCAGACAGACAATGCCACTGTACTCTGTGTTTTAACGCTGAGCTGTACAGCAAAACACCGCTTCACCACCCGTATGATAACAACAACACTCGACAGCTCATAACCTCCTGGTCCACCTGTCTGTCTCTACTATTCCTCAGAACTGTGCAATATTAAACAAATTGGTTTTCAAACTCCAACAATCAGTGCAACACACTCAGTAAAGACTCTCGCTCCCTCCTCCACCCTCTCCTGTTGCCAAGAATTTCCTCCTCCCACCTCTTCTGGACTGAAGAGTATGTGATTCTGACCCTGAAAGGAGGATCAAGGCTTTTTCTTTTTTTAATTAAAAACAAAACAAAACAAAAAAACACCCATTGGACAGCCAGGACTCTTGTCTGGTTCTTCAGCCGGCCACAGAGCCAGCATGTCAGCCCTGGAGGATGCCAGGGGAAATCCCACGGCCTCACTAAAAGCATATCTGAGACATGACGACAGCGCTTTCACCGGGTGCTCCCTCTTCAGACGGCTTTTATTTTTGTGACCGACCAGTTTGTTGCATTTTCTTCCCTCCAATCTTTGTGATAAAAGTTGGGCAAAAGGACGACGTGTTTGGTTGTACATTTGTTTTTAAATCCCCATCTTTATAAATGGCGTAACGCTGGCATAGTGGCAATTTACAGACTATGTATGTAGCCCACAAAGTCTAAATTGTATTATTTAAAAACAAAAAATACAGATTTGATGCCTTATGAGCAACAATATTTACTTCTGACTGATGTGTGTGTGCTGTCGTGCAGTGATTCGCAAACTCGGGGAGATGGGAGAAGTTTGAGAGCCACTGCCTGTAGCATCTCACCATGACACTTGTATCCAACTACAGTTCATCATATTGGCACTGCTCCAGAACTTTTTTTTTTTTTACTCTGTACAAACAACACCACCACCACACCAAAACCTCATTTTTAATTTTACTAACATGTATACCTCATAGAACCAGACTGAAGGCCTTTTCCAAATTGAATACAGTGATAAATTTGGCGCGTAGGTAGGTCATCTGTCAATAAAAATAAGATCTTATGATCAGTTTATAAATGCTCAGAGAAAATGGGTTTTTCCTAGCGAGAAGGTTGAGGTAATTCCATTGAGGCGCTTAAGGTATTTTAGTTAATTCAGATAGTAGGCGGGACAGTGTTGGAGTGTCGCTGCTGAGGTGTTTAGCACGTGCTACTGATCAGCCCCTGATGATGTCTGGGGTAAAATAAAAAAACCTGTCATTCTTGAGTTGCAGCTTTAAGTAAACCAGTGTTCACTGTGCTCTCACTTGGATCATTTGACTGACTTCTCATCACATCAGACAGACTTTTTGAGTGGTTATATTGGACGAAGGTACAATCACAGTTTAATTTCTCACCTGACTTCATCACAGTTTGTTAAATGTCTAATCTACTTGGGGATGTCCATAGAAACATGTGTTATTGATGCTACTGACTTTAGTTAAAGAAGCTGTTGGAGGTGGAGTTAAACCACTAAAGTGTTTCGAGGATTTTTGTAATGTTTGGGCGTCAAGAAAAGTTTCTACGTAGTCTTAAAAGAAATAGCTGGGTCTGACAGAAGTTCTGGTGATGATCCTGAAGTAGCCCGTGAGCTTCTGGAGACTTGCTTACACACTGTACAACTTCACTCTGCAGAGTCCAGTAAACAAAGAGGGAAAGTCTGAAACGAAACGCATGCAGGGACCTTTAAGTACGTCTTGTGTTGTGATCTCTCTTAATTTTCCTCTGGCCCTTTAATTCCTCACTGTGATTGGAAGTTGTATTGTTGGAATACAAACGAACATTGACCGACGGTAACAGACTTCTGCCAACGTCCCTTTGCAGTTTATTTTCTTGTAGTTTAGTATTTTGGTGGCGTTTTCTCTCCACAAGGGGACAGAAACTCCTCCCTCCACCATCCAACCAACAGAAACATTAAGTATTGTGAGGAGGTGAAACAGGAATGTGTCTGGAAATGCAGATTTTTGACAATACCGATGTCTTCTACTTTGATCACTGAATTTGAAAACTCGTAGAAAAGACGGCTGCAGAGAAGAGATCGTTTCAGCTTCTCACTTAAAGACAGAAGGACAAGATTTGTTCCGAACACGACTGATGATCACCCCGTAGGTGGTTATTACCTGTCAAATGTGCCTCTTATGTATTTATGTACATGTGTGTAAAATGAACAGGCTATGCTCCATGTTGGTGTTTTCTGTGCGGTTTTATTGCCTCATGTCTTGCGTTTTGTTCGACGCCACTTCTGCCCTGTTTGTTTTTCTAAGGATGATCGACTGTTAATCAGCTCCCTCGACTCTGCACTGTCTGTCTCATCCATTTGTTTCTTTTGTCCTTTTTTGTATTTCCAGTTTGCATGTCCTTAATCATTGACATTGTGTGTATTCTGTTTTGTTTTGTCTCATTAAACAGATGTTGTTAAGAACTAGTGTTGTGTGGATTGTGTTTTGAGGTAGAGAATCTGGACTGCATGTATTCTGTGGGATCACAGACACTGATTGCAGACTTGTATTACACAACTTTTCTTCTACACAGCCCACATTGTTCTGCACTTTTCTGCCTTTGATTTTTTTTGTCCATTGATAACTTGAACTTGATCTTCAGTCTGTAACATGAAATAGCAACAGCAAACAAAAAATCCACATTTCCTTAATATAAAAAAGTAATCTCCATAAACATTCATATTGAATTATTGAATTAGTTCATCAGATAAGCTTAACAATAGTAGGTTATATACCGTTTCAAGTCTCATGAATGTCATTATATTTTCATAAAAAGCAGTAAGCAGAGTACACTAGTTCCCTGAAGGTAGCAATTTTTTTTTTAATTCCATGAAAACAAAAGTTTTAACCTATACCTGGGTAAACATAAAATAACAAAATGTTCGGTAAAAAACACAAAATTCTGGGGAAAACGACCAAAATATTGAGTAAAAACAAATGTTGAGAAAAATTACAAGATTATGGGGGAAACAGTAAAAATGTTGAAAAAATATTTGGGAAAACAACAAAAATGGAATTGAATTAAAAACAACAAAAGATTAAATAAAAATGGCAAGAATATGAGGAAAACAAGTTAAAACAACCAATTTTACAGAATTAAATTAACCCAGCACGAAGATTAACCTTTTTTTTTAAATGCAGGTCAGGGCTAAAACAACCCAGCAATTTTAATAGAAATACTTATAATTTTATCAAAGTTAACATAATCTACCAGACAAAAAACCAAAGTTTATTGTCATACTGGGTAAAACAAACAAACAAAAAAAAAACATAAAAAACGTTGAAGAGTGTCTAGAAACAAATACTGGACACTCTATTTTTCTGGTAGTGTATCTGAGAAAACTCTCTCGTATACCACCAGATGGCGCACTCACACAACACATCTTCCATCCCCGGAGGATTTCTAGTACTTCTAATGGGATAAAGCAGAAGACAGTTCGTGCAAAGCTTATCCTGCACGTTTGGTCTGCTGTGTGTTTACAGCTGACCCTGAACGCATCATCTGGCGTCTCATTCAACCGCAACAGAGCGTTTCACTGCAAGTTATACTCAGATTTATTTAATTCTTGGACAAATTGTTTTCAAACCATTCGTTTTAATACTGCTCTAACACAGAAGAAACGCGCTGAAGGAGCGTAAGTTTATTCCACGTATAAAACACCGTGGACGATTTTTCCCGTGGATCGGGAAGCTCCTGTCAACTCACACAAAGATAGTGTAAAAACAGACAGAGCGATCACTCTCTACTGCTTTTAGTCGTCTGTTCGGTGTCTTTCAGCAAAGATAAGATAAGATAAGATAAGATAAGATAATTCTTTAAAAATGTATAGCACTACAACGGTAAAATGTTGTCTGCATTTAATTTTGTTTTATTTTATTTTATTTTTTTATTTATTCAAAAAAGGTGAAAATAATGATATAGCCTAATAACAATAAAAACCACAAATAAGTCAAGGTAAGATAAAATAAGGATTATGCTGATGGATTCAGGTAAATGTTCATTAAAATTGGTCAAATGTTTTAATACATTTGTATCATAAAGCGTTTTTTTGTATTTTGTCTAATTAAAGAAACAGTCGCTGATATCAAACAAAAATAAGACTATTATTTTTATTATTTATCATTATGTGGTTATTTTTTTCCAAGGTGTATCTGTGACTAATGTATACGTTTCTTGGGCTGTTTAAAAATATATATGTATGGAGGGAATGTTTATATTGGTTTATTGAGCTGTTTCCAGTCTCTTGCGTTCTTGTTATTTTATCTGTTGGTCTTTAAATAGCTGGTAGCCTACACTGTGATATGTGAATCTATTTAGAGCACTGGTAATCTGGATTTGGTAATCTGAAAGGTTTGTATCTGGATCAGGGGGATTCAATGCAATGCTGCTTTAAAAAACGACAAAATAGTAACATGGATCCTTGGAAAGCAAATCATGAGATTTCCAAATCCGGATCCAAATTTATTTAGATATTTATTTAGAGTAGAGGAGAACAGAATATAACTTTATTCATGCTTTGCAGGAAATTTATCTTACATCAGCTACAAAACAACAGAGACAACCTAATACTGAAGGCACCCTGATGAACAACGTCATTAATGCGTTAAAAAGGGAGTTAAGGCTTCAGAAAAATAAGATAAGATAAGATAAGATAAGATAATCCTTCAATTGTCCCACAATAGTGAAATTTACAGTAATAAGTAAGTAAGTAAGTAAGACAAGTTAAAATAAAAAAAGATAAATTAAATACAAAATAAAAATAAGTAGGCACAGTACACTGTGCCTACTTACACCATATACATATGGTGTAAGAGTAAACAGAAAATCAAAAAGTAGCAGCCTGGATAAACAATGTAACACTGTTATTGATTGCACGTGCGACATATTACACATACCAATAAAACATAGCGCACAGAGTACATAAGAAAGGTTACTAGGGTGATTTTCTCTGTTAAACTACATTTCCAAAGCCAAGAATGAACTCTTAATTCTTAATCAGTCATGAGCTCCCAGAATCAGAGCGCATGCGCACTCACTGGCGCTCCGTCTCGTCCCGGTATAGACGATCTTCGTGGAGGCTGTAGTATGTGCGTTGGAGGAAAGCTGCTCTCCCGCTGGCTGCTATGACCGAGCTACAGGACGACACTCTCTGTCTCCACCACTGACCGCTGCGTCCGTCAAACACTTTTTGTGGCGTTTTTTTGTGGGGGGGCACTCATACATTCAACATACGGTCGTTTATGGTTGGGTTCCCGTGACTTTTTCCACGTAGCTGCTGGCCTCCGTGGGGCCAGCTGGTCGGACAGAGGAGCGTTAGCAAACAAGCTAATCAGCCCGAGAGACTCTGAGCCTGGATTACTGTGTTTAATCAAAGAAGAGAGCAGGTCTGCGGCTTTTTACTCACTGCGGCAAACATGAAGATTACTGTGGATTTCGAGGAATGTTTAAAGGACTCCCCACGCTTCAGGTGAGTGATGACAACCGGGCTTTTTGTCCCGTTTAGTGGTTTAATTTATTCATCACAGGGGGGAAAGTATCCAGCTAGCTAGCTTGGCTTACTGTGAGTAAGTAGGTAGCTGTTTTGTTGCCTGCTACTTTTCTATTTTGGTCTCCCAGAAAGCTGGGGCCAGACCCACTGAGCCCTGTGGTGAGCACAAATGTGCAGTGGCCACCAAAGCTGCTCCACTGCCTGGTTTACTGTATATAAATTATGTAAAGTTAGGAAAATGTATTAAATATGAATGCAGGAGATTACAGTGTGTGCCAGTAACCTTCACTGGCATAGGACTGGATCCTTATTAAGGCACTCCAAATACATTTTTCTTTTTGCCTGGAATTACACATTATTGTATTAGAAGAACAACACATAAGAGCTGCACATAGTGATCACTTTCTTATCCATTGGTCAAAATTTCAGAAAATAGCTCAAGCTCAGATTGACATATTCAAATTTCCTCTGTTGGCCAACCAGTAATCCACAACCCAGAGCAATTTCTATTTCTAGTGATTGGTTTATCATCATCATGATTTTGTTGTTGATTGACCTATTGTCCAGCCACAGCAGACAAGACATCCTAAAACTCATCATCTGTAAAGTCTAAAGATTTCCAACATTGGCCAGGGGGTGGAGGGGTGTTCATGTGATCTATTCCCGGCAGCATTGTCATTTCTGACATCATTACTCACTACCTCTTTTTTTCCTCTTTCTCACTTCATGGAGCCTCAAAGTTGTGTAAAGGGGGATGTTTGCTTTTTCACCTCCCTCCTCAGTTGCTTTGCATTTCTCTTCCTCCCTCAGCCCCCGCACTCTTTGCTGCTGCAACATCCTCTCCTACAAAAACGAGGAACAGATGTTAGAAAGTTGTTTGCAGATGAATAATGCTTTTTTTTTTCAATCACGGTATTTTCTTCAGGATGATATGAACAAACAGCAACAGCCCAGTCGATTTTTGTTGACTGGTTTAACACTGCAGCTATTTATATTACTGCTATATCTCAAGTACATTTATCCAAGCCGTCTAACTGGTCGATTATTTATAAGTGTTTCATTAAAGTGTGCCAGATGGTCAGTACTCTAGGTGTAGTTGCTGCATCCTTTTCTTCCTTCTCTGCATCATCACTATCATCCTACGTGTGCTCATGTTTTGTGGATTACAGCTGAGTCACTGCAGACAGTTTGAAGTATCATTGATTTACATTTTATCAAACAAAGGTAGAAAACAACTTCAGCTGCACTGGAGAGAGAGGCAATGGTGGACATGCATTGTCTGCTTGAAGCTGACACATTTACCCAATGACTCTCAGTCAATATTTAAAATACCTATGTGTGGATTTTCAGATAGAACTTGAAATGATCTTCCCTCGTGAAAGTCACTCATTTATTAATTCAGGAAATGACTCATTATTTCTGTTACTACAGGGAAGACTGGCTCAATATACGGACAATACTGACCCAGGTGTTTTAACTTATTGTACCTGATGCTCCTTCAACTTTGTTGCACCTGTTCAGTTGGAGAAATTATAACTTTACTTTATATTGTTATTGACTCATGTGAGTTAGTCAGTTCTCGTCATTCCAGCACAAATTCATCTATTTGACCCGAGCAGTGGATGAATTGGTGTGAAACTTTTTGGTCACTCTTTGGAGGCCAATGCAGAAGTTAAAATGTGTAATAATCCCAGTGGCCACTCAATGCTAACTCCAAGAAACTCTGGAGTCCAGTTGACTTCAATTCAATAATGGTCACTTTCAAATCATAAAATACTCAAACAATACATTTTTCTCACAAGGCATTCTGATGTCATTAGCTAAAGTTAACTCTTCTTATCAGTGATCTGGTGGTTCATCTGAAAAAAAAAAAAAACATGAATAAGTAGATATTAGGTTTTAAAACGAGAATTTTTATGGGCGTGATTAGTTTTCTTTGACAGTCTCCAATGAGCCCAGCCCTGGACTCAAGTCTCATACACATTGGACAATGTCATTGAGTCAGAGCCATCTCCTCACTCCTCCCTTCATATCCAAATATGGTCAATTCTGGCTCAAGCAACCATCATGGAGTCCATAAACAATGAGTGCTGTCACTGTGGCTTCATCTTTTCTATATACAGTCTGTGGTTGCAACCTTAATACAAATTACTTAGTAGCTCACCTTGTGTTCACCTGACTCACCCAATCACATGACTCCTTCACTGGTTATTATTGAGAGCCAATAACAGCTGGAAGTAAGTCAACATTGGCAAACTTGGCACACATGGTCCGTCCACACTGTCCCACCACAACACTTCTTAAATCCTAAAATACATACAGTAACATCAGCACATGCATCTGAGGTTAGAAATACAGCTTGTTCTTCTTCTTGGAGGGAATACTACTTCATATTCAGATGTTTTATAGCCAAGTATTGTGGGTATCAACATCCTGAAGACTCCAGCCTGTGTTTAATCATGTTAATCTGATATTGAGCCACTTCCCAGCTGAGCATCTAGCCACATCTCTCTAGTGACCTTTGTCCTTTGGGAGCGTCATCTGTCAACATTTCCTGACTGAAGCTCCACTGTAGGCTCATCAGTGACCTCTAGTTATCAGACACAGTTTTCCACTCGGACCACCAAAGTTTTACTCTCATTTTTCCATCCCCCACACTCGTTATATTTGGCCAGAGGAAGACGACAGAGCGGGGAGAGAATGGATGAAAACATGGAATACACACCAGCGTGAAGCAGCTCTCACTTGCTCAACATCTGTTTCCATTTTGGTGTTTGCTTTCAACTTTGCGCCAGAGAATATGGAGCCCCCAAATGTAGAGAGGGTTGTTTTTAAGTGGTAATTTGGCACACACCGCATTTTTTTTTTTTTTTTTTTTTTAAACTCGCATCCTCATTTTAGTTGGGAAACTGTCTTAGTTATAAACCATGCTTTCAGCCTGGAGGAGAGTAGTGCAAAAAAAAAAAAAAAGTATTATTGGCAGTAAACCCAAGCAGCCTAGTTTTCCACTGGAGAATAGACAGTGGAGCTTTTCTGGATCCTCTTCAAGTATGATCGTTGAAAATTCCCTTCAGACTGCTGTGGCTTTTTCTCTCCACATGTGTAGGAACAAATGTTTCACATAGTTGATTTGTCTCCCCATCCTTCAAGATCCCCCAAGGAAGTGTAAGAACCATAATAATAACAGCTAGTTTGCACAAATTTCTATCCAGATTAAATGTAACACAACCTCATAAGATCCAGACAGAGAGTATAACTGATGTGCTTCCAAACCAGGTGGACATTAACTGCAAGAACTGAGCTAATTGCTGTAATTATCAGCAACATTTCTCCTCGTCCTCACTCTCTTCTTAATCATTACACCATGATTGTGCACTTCTTAATTGGTTTTGCTGATTCGTAGCTTGGCCGAGTGCCATCTCGTGAAGTCACCGGTCGAACATCTTCTGGTACAGTTTCCCCCTGAGTCATTGCCACCGACAGATTTCCTTTTATAAAAAACCCAGAGCCTCGTGAGGAGTGCTCTTACCGCCCTGCACCCTGATTAGTTTCCCATGGGAGTCCAGCTGCAGGCTTGTTAGCATGCTGGGCTCGTTGCCGTTTGATTTAATTGAGCTGTGGTTCATTTCCTTTTAATGGTTATTAATAAAGGCAATTAACAGCTAATGAACCGTGAGGACTGTGTGTGGAGCAGAGTTGGGTTTCAGTAAGTACAGAATTGTAAATAACATAAACAGTTGGCTATACTTACCACAGAGCAAAAACGATTAGTCACTGATGCAGAAAATTGATCATTAACTATTTCAATGATCTGTTCAATCATTGCTAATTAAAAACAAACAAACATTGTCTGATTACAGCTTTTGAAAAATAGGGATTTTGCTTGTTTTATGTGAGCACAAATTAATTATTTTTATGTCCTAAACAAGTCAACCAACTCAGTTAATTGAGAAAGTACTTTGAAGATAAAACAATAATCAAAACAATAATATTATACATCACGTCCGTCAAAGTATTTTACTGCTGCTTGATATTTCTTATTTTACTCCTCCTTTATAAGTTACCAGTCTTTTCCTACTCAGTTATTATACATTAGCTGGTCAGCCACATTCACTCCTGTATCTTCACTAAAGATCCTGAAAGTGTTGTTGTTCTGAGCCCGTTGTCAGTCTGTGTTTCCTTCCCGCTGCATGACGTAAAAAGACTGAGGATGTACACTAAATGGCCTTAATCGCCAGTCGTTACAACACCCGGCAGAATTTCCCAAAGCGTGCAAGCTTTTATCTTTAAGTAATGACTTCATCTTGTTGATGTTGTTGAACCCTGTGTGTCTAATGGAGGGTTTTTACCACAGCAAGACCCCCCCCCATCTCACCATTGCTGCACTCTCTAACAATGACAGGATCTACGTCACGGCACTGAAGCTCACCCCCATTCTTCACGTTTCCATCCACACTCACAGATTCAGTGTTGAATTGTTTGCTTCTGCCGCCACACCACTGTTATTTCTGTCCAGTGGAATAAAAGCCTCCTCGTGCCCATCGGTCAGCTTTTGGTGACATACATTAAAATGTCATTTAGAAAGCAACAAAGCAAACACCACGTATAATCTTCTTGTTATATCTTCAAACATTTTGTGATGGCAGAAGCACCAAAGGGAAGAAGAGATGACAAAACACTGCTGGGACACTATATTAGAAAACATCAAAGGAAAGTAGTTATGTGGAGCTTTTCAACTGTCAGACATCTAAATTGGATTAGTTCGAGTAATTTTGAAGTAAGCCTGCTTTGGGCTAACTGTGGAGTTTGCAGCTGTTTTTATGTTGAAAATATAAATATGGGATTGGTTTTGCATTAAGTTACACAGTGTGAAATCAGGGCAGAAAACTTTGGAAGTATCAATTAATGTAGAGGCTGTTTACACTTGGCTTTAAGGTGTGTCTCAAGTGATTGGATCACAATTGGACAGTACTCAATACAAGTGTAAACAACCACTACGATGCATTGAGATCAAGTTACTCAAACTACATTCATAGTTGATCTGGGATGCATTTGACCACTTATCGTTTGTTGTAGTTTAAATGCTAATTTGTCCTGATGCGTCCCCGATAAGGACGTAACACAAATGACTTCATCAGTGCATTACCAGAAGCTGCTGCTTTTCTTGAATTTAGTCTCCTCCATCTTGCCCTGTGCTCATTTGCCTTCTCCTCACTTTTAGCTAACTGTTCTGACTGTTTACAAAATCAGGCACTCTTCTGGCGAGTGATGTAAAACTGTAAAACTGTTAGCATCCCTGATGTTGCCGTAGTGACTTCTGAACAACGATTAGTCAGCAAATCGATAGTGAAAGTGGTTGCAAACAAATTTAATTGTTGGCTATTGTTTCAGTGGAGTGAGGCCTCTCCCTTCCTTCCTATCTCTGCTGAGAGTTGTACATGCACAATAGCGTTCAACAGCAGGTAAACAACATGGCGGCAGCTGATGCCGAGTTACTCATAGTATCAGTAGCAGCTTACGTCAGCCGTAAAGTTGATTAAAAGCTGTAGCTGAACAAAG
Source organism: Pseudochromis fuscus (assembly GCA_900323345.1). NCBI lineage: Eukaryota > Metazoa > Chordata > Actinopteri > Pseudochromidae > Pseudochromis > Pseudochromis fuscus. Next base: position 83,649 of record OOFC01013462.1, on the reverse strand, counting down.
TATCCTTTCTTGTCTTCAAATAATTTAAACAGGCTCATACTAAATTAAATAGCTGATATACAAATAATAACCTTTTAATAATTTTGTGATTCAGGATCCGATTGGTTAACGAATTGTTTCAATAGTCGATGATTAATAAATAGATGTTAGGTGCAGCCCTAATCTGATCACAAGTGGTCAGCAGGATGGGTTGGAGACGCACAATAAATACAGGTGTAAACAAAGATGTGTCTAAGGTGATCAGATTACAAGTGGACAGCCAAGTGCAAATGGCTAATATTTTGTTAAGCAATGAAAACAGATGTTTTCATATCGCTTTCAGTCTACGACCCAAAGGTATTCAGTTTGTGTTTGATCTTTTAATTAACTATTTGACAGTCATACTAAATGGCTATTCAGATATGATTCAATGGAAACTGATTTCCTCCCAAATCAGGCAGTCTTCAAGTACATCTGCATTGGCAAATATCCTCCAACGAGGAGGAAAGTGAGCAGATGGTCTTTGAGTGTCGGCTTATGTCTTTGAAGTGCTGAGGACTGTGCCACAGGCCCCATAGAAGACTCCATTGTGCTGGCACCGTGAATGACAAACCTGTTCAGCCGCCTCACTCCTGCATGCAGAGTGCACACAGTGCTGCTGGCCGCCGGCCAACAACCACACGGAGCACCAGAGGCGGCACTCTTTGTTTTGGAGCATGGTCACTGAATCGCAGCAGAAGATTTAGGTGTCATCTTTTTCATAGAGCATATTACTACGTAGTCAGATCTATAACTGGTGCTAGTAGGCCAGAAACAGCCTGTGTCTGTTTCTGTTGTTAATGGTGGTTAGTGGTTGGTTGGCAGTGTAGGGAGTTTAGTCACAGATGGCTAAAATAACACCAGTTTATGTGGATGTTTACTCAAAGTAAGTACTCCAAACTGAGTCACATTTTTCCAATAATGGAAACCAAAGACAATACAAAGATCTGAGAGACAAAGATCTGAATAATAGTACAGTGATAAAATGTTTTCTCTTTAGACCATTAGAATTAAAGCAGGTGACTTTTCTTGATTTACAGTGTTGTATAGTGTGGATTAGTGTCCTTTTGCGTGCTCCTGGCCAACATAAAGAGAAGCAGGACCCAAACATTCCCTCAGTAATGCTGAATTGGCCTCTTTCTCACTGATGTGGTTTACAAGGCAGGCGTTTTTTCTTCTTCTTTTTCATGGCCTGTAGTCTCCTTTATACCGCACGTCTCTCTTTATTTAGCCCCAACTTCACCCTCACACCCAAACAGCACTTCAACCAGGATGTCTTGGTTCCTTAATTTATATTGTTTAATGCAGCAAAAAGGCTCGTAATCACATGTTGCTGTTTCCTTTTACTTTTCTGCTGGAATTTATTACTAACCGCTCTGCTCGGTCACAGGGAGAGTCCTCTGTTGGCTGTAAAGGTCGACAAATGTGGTGGATATGATTTCTCCTGGTGTTGCTGAATGAGTAAAACCAGACACTGTACAGTCATGGCAAATGGACTCGGGGTTGCTCACATGAACTCTGGAGCATTTACTTCTGTAATACAATTTCCCTGACAGTTAAGTAGCAGTAAAAACACACAAAGCAGGGTTTGATTTGTTAAAATCCATAATTAATGAAGGTCTTTTTCATTCAGTACTAACAAAATGTCAGTATTTGCTTGTTTTCTAATTCCTCCACAATGATAAATTGCATATTTTTGAATGTTGGACAACATAAGTGATTTGTAGTTTTTACTTGAACTCTCAAGTGGGCAAAAAATGACATGAAATAAAGACTACATTCATTAATTAAAGTTGGCAGTTACTCACAGGAAGAAAAATAATTGCTTGGTATACTGCAGTCAGATTAGTCAATGCCATTTTCCCTTTTCTTTTTCAAAGGAAACAGGAGAAAATACAATACCATGTCCTCTTTGGAGCCCCATGGCTTCAGCAATTTTGGAGTACAAACGTCATTTAAACTTTATGGACAACAAAAACTTGGACGTATGTGTTTTGATGTCTCTTATGATGTGGAGGCAATCACAGCTTATGTTTCTTCAAGATTTTGATGCGTTTCTGAGGTGATATTGTGTGTGTAATGCAAGGAAATGACCAGCAGCTGCATTGGCACACTCAAGATTTCTTTGAGAAATGTTCTAGTTTCTTAATCTTTACCTTCAGTTAGATACAGGGACAATTGATCCATATGTTTCAGTAACAGTCCGCTCTACCCAACTCACAGGGTAACTGTGGAGAATGTATCTGTACTCGACTCATCTTTTCTTTACCAGTGTGAATGAATGAATGAATGAATGAATGAGAAAAATGTAGTAGATGAAGATACACTAACAATGTTACCAAACACTTGTGGTCAGACAGGTGGTCTGTGTGTGTTGTTTGGTCTATTGGGAATTCATTGTGATGAGAGAAGTCTAGTGATTACATCTTTTACACATCAGACCATTTTCTTTTAAAGAAGCTGTTTCTTCTCTTTTACGTCTTTGGAGCCAGATATCAGATGTTTGGCCAGAATCCATTTGCACAGCCAACACAATACCTGCATCATCCAGGCTGTGTCCTTATCACCCAGTCTGTGTTATGCACCATGTGGGCTTTTTGATGCCTTCATGCAATGTTGCAGTAACATATTACCATATTATAAACTGTGTCTGAGTGTTGGAGGGAAAACATGAGTTACCATATTTATAATTTGTGTTGTAAAATACTGAAAAAGGTTTTCATAAGGTTGGGGAAAGTGTGATGGCTCAATCTTGTATTTTTTTAAGGCATTCAGTTGTCTGAGAGTGTTTAGATAATCTCTAATTGGCAGGATTTCTTCACCCCTGACAATCCTCTGCTCCTACTTTAGATTTTTACTTTGTCAGGTATGCTTCACTTTTGCACTGTGGTGGTTCAGTATCTTCTGTTTAAACCCATACAGCACAAACCCTGCAGCGGTAGCCCTCTTAGAGCTACTAGCTTAAACTCCTCACTATCTTGTTTTGAGAAGTTGGGATAAACAGCATGTGATTTCCTTTTTATACTTGTTTTATTGTGTGGAAATCTTAGTGTAAATACTGAAGCAGGAACAGCCTTGTTTGACCTGCAGAAACATAACAAGCTCAAGCAGTAGCTGAACTTTTTAATCAAGTATGAAGATAAAAAGTGAAAGGAGAGGCCGCATAATATACTCAAAATAGTTACGGTCTTATGTGACCTCTTGGCTAATTTATACTTGAAGCGATGCAGTGGCACCTTTACATAAAAGTAGCATAACAAGAAAAAATGGTGTGAGACAGGGTTAAACATAACTTCACTGTTCCTCTGTGTCTCACTTCCTGTAACTGGCATATGTTACAAGTAGTCATATCTACTTGCACTTTGTACAACCGATACCGGGTGCAGGTCATTGTAACCCTCAGTCATTCTAGGCGATTCATAATGTAATGGCTTGCAGAAACTTTCATTTAAGTATTTACATTATTTAAAATCGACTTAAAGAAAATGTGGCTCCAATGGAAAATTTTTATCAGACCTTGAGTTTTTTGTTGAAGAATCCTTGGGCCCCAGTCCGGAGCCAACTATTCAGCTTTTCAAAAGCCAGCAGTGGAAGGAGTGTTGGTCAGCAGTCAGTATATCAGGATCAGTTGAAATCATTAGGCTGAGGGTTTCTCAGAGGCTCCTGATCTTTATTTTCTTACCCTCTGTATATACTGTGCATTTACTGAGTATAGTGTGTGTGTCTGTGCGTGTGTGTGTGTGTGTGTGTGTGTGTGTCTGTGTGTATGTCTGTGTGTGTGTTTGAATTAAGAGACGTTTGTTCTCTCCTGCTTTCTTCTTCTGCTCATTATCCAGACTCAGGCTGGACACACTCCAAGGTCAGAGAGCTGTGAGGCAACAGTCCAAATTTTCATTTTGCCAGGGGCCCCTCCTTTTCTTATCCTCTGTCAGCACTTTCACAAGTTCTCCCTCAAAGCTCGAGTTTTCAGATGAGAAGGAAACGGTCTTGTTCTTGTGGTTGCATAGAAAGCCAGAGAATGACAGACTGGCCAAGTTGGATTTCCAAGACATGTTTTTATTTTCGGGAGAAGTTGGCTGAATGCACCTGAGCTTCTCCATTTGCATTTGATTCATTCACGTTAAGCCTATTTTATGTGTGAGAGCTGAAGTATCACTACATGCAGACCTAAGTATTTGATATTATTTGATTGTTTAGAAAATTACTTAGCGTTTTAGGACAATCAGTGTAATCACCAGCACTTCATATAAAACTTAAAGCCTAATTTTAAAGGAAGACTAATCTCAGACATCTGTCTTTCTCATTGGAAGTGAGTCAATGATTGGGGTTTTTACTCACTGCTTTCCTACTCACTGCATCTGTACCAACCAAATGCTCAGTGTTTAAATATAGAAACATATAAGAATAGATCAAATCCTCACGTAGACCATTCTGTCAGCAGAAGACTCATCTATCTGGCTGATTCATCAAAGCAATTAACTCTGTAGCAACGGACCAAAGCAAACAGGTCTCGTAACATGTTGTTTAGCTTGTGACTGGGGTTAATGTCTGTGTGAGGGAGACTAACTCTTTATTGCTTTTGACCCTGTTTCTGCCCTGCTGGTCTACTTAAGTCCTTAGTTCATTCTGCTTTGTTTTGGTTGCTATCAAGATCTCATAAAAACGAGCACTACGCTGTTCCTGAGCTGAAAGCTTTTTTCTGAGACTGGGTGTTTTGAATTATGAAGTACAGATATGAAAATATAAAATCAGGATTAGGTTTGTATGTTTTAATCAAAAATACTCAAAATGAACTTTGACTGATGGCAATTTCTAAAAGATCAACAACTTGGTTTGGGGATCCCAATGGTTCAAATTACACAGTGATCAATAGCAGCATATGCATGATTTTCTGACTAATTAGACTACAGCACCTCTTGATTTCCAGCAACTAATGATCCATATAAGTTGATATTTTTCTAAAGTATATTTACTGTACATGTGCTGTACATGTTGGAAAGAGCTGCTGTAGATGTCAATCCTTGCCTCTCCAGGATCCCTTGTTGAAAGTTGTTGGCGAGCTCTGACAGCTTTTTGTTTTTGCCTGACTCTGACCAGATGTTGACAGCTGTCAGTGTGATACCATATGGAAGAACAAACAGCTGCAGGGGGTTTGGGGATTGCCATCCGCTACTACTGTGGGATGACGGTCTTAATCCCTTTGCTTTGTACTGACACATGGCTCTCTCACACACACAGAGCTGAATAATAATTTGTGAGTTTTCACTTCAGAAATATCAGCTTACTGACTTTTAATGTTTTTTATCTTCTTGATTTAAACTGAGAGAAAACTAGATAGCCCTAAAATCTATAAACAGTTTTACAAGAAAGACAGAGAAGCAGAGCACGATAGCTGCATTAAACCAACACAGCGTGTAGAAAATAAACTTGCCCTTTTGATGATTATTACTGCTAAATGGTTATAAATGTGAAACTTGCATTGTGTAAAGGCCACAACTGGGCTGCAGGACAAACTGTGTTAAGTTGTTGTGCAGCTTTCAGTCTTTTCAAGTGTGCTGAACACAAGCTGCTTGGGTGTTGTTCTGATTAAATGCACCTTCAGTTCAAGACTGCAGAAATGTTCTTGTGTCGTGTAAAATAAAGAAATATCTCCATATTATGTTGTTATTAGTAGTGCCATTTGTCTATAGACACATACAGCATATATATAATTTAATCAGGCACTGATTTACCTCTCCTATAAAGCTATTGCTATATTTTAAACAGCTTTGAATGAACATGAAAGGGAATAAAGACTAAGTCCCACAGCGTGTACTGGGATGAGGTATGTGAGTTTCTTCCTCCTCTGTCATGGTAAGCTCTCAGAGGCTGTTGATCCTGTGGAGGACCAAGCTGTGCCTTGTCACGTTTTAACCGGCAGAGTGCCAGACCTGATTCCAGCCCCGCGGCATGACCCAAAATGGCAGTGCTCAGTTTGGCTGCCTCTAATGGTGTGTGTGTGTGTGTGTGTGCCTGTTATGGTATAATAATATCATGTGCCACAATTGAGGTTTTTTGAGGCTGTAATTACACAACATGAGGGAAGATGGTAAAATTACATTATTACAATTAGATTTAAGTGCTTCATGTGTTTTAAAAGGGTCAAGACGTTGAAATTAAATGCAAATATTTGATTTGAATTCGTAGAGCATGACTAGCAGCATCTGGTAAACATAATAAAAATGTTGGACTGTCTTTAACTGTTTAGTTAAAGAAGTGTAATGTATCCAAAAAGTACTATTTTTGGAAGTTGGAAGAATGTAAACCAGACTGGCATCAGAGTACATGTGCACTACACCAAAATGCCTCTACAGTGTGTCTCTGTTTCACTGTTCATGTGTCTGAATATCAGGGAATGTGATAACACTGAGTTGTGGTTATGCGTGATATCTAACCTTTGTGTTTTCTCTCCTCACAGAGCCACCATAGAGGAAGTGGAGGGGGATGTGTGTGAGTTGGAGTCCAAGCTCGACAAAGTGAGTACCACCCATGAAAAACATTGCTTAATTGTTCAACTGGCAGCCACAAAGGCCATCCTGTAAGTGGGAAGGTGCAGGTTTGTCGTTGGCCTTGTCCCCAGTATTTCCTCTGGTAGTTTGCCCTTTTAAATTAAACATATTTTTTTTAAATTTAGGACTAATATGAACGCTGTGTGTGTGAAATGTGTCGGTATTTACGTGCTTCAAAAGTAAAGAAGCAAGCACACCCATTGCACTGCAGTCAGCGCTGTAATCTGAGAATTTAGTTGTGTAATTCCACAAAACGATGACTCAGTGTTACAGATGTACCAGTCAGTTTGAGTGTGTTGCTGACACAGTGGGAAGTAAACACCAACTGTCGGACAGATATCAGTTCACCTTTTCCTGATTAAGTCACCGTACGAGTGTCTTTGGCAAGAAACCCATTATCATCTTGCTAATAATCACATTTAGTTGATCACATTATAGATAAAAAAAAATGATGTGAACCATTGTGTCAGTTGTTGGCTATGAACAGATTGTGGAAAAAAGTCATAATATTCCATGTGTTTTTATTTTATGGACAAAAACTATGATGAAAAACAAGGTTAGAGATTTAGGTTGCACAACAGGGCTGTGTGATCTCACCCGAAATCTGTATTACAATTTATTTTTACATTTACTTGGATAATAATGAATTTAGTAATTGCTTTTTAAATATAAGTGTGCACAAACTCTGTCTTTATTGTGGACATTTATTAATTTATTTCTTTGGTTCTATTGTACTATTGTTATTACGTCTATCAAACTGTTAGATAGTATTGTATAGATAGTATTAAAAAGCCTTAAGCTGTTTTCCTGGACATCACTCAGCATATTTTGTGACAATGTTGTTTTAAGATGCCGAAACAAATTGGCTGTAATTCCTTTTGAAGTTTTTTGGGTTTTTTTTTGATATACAGTATTTGCATGTACATTTTTATATTTTCTGGAGCCAGGGTCTGCTTACACAACCAGCACAGCTTTTTTGTTCTGTACAAGCTCTTCCTCCAGCATTGGGTCTTTTTTTTTTTACTGCCCTCAGGTAATAAAACTGAGGGGAACAAGCCAACCACAACTTTGTGTTATTAATGAAAATAAACAGAGATCACAGGCACACACTGACTGTGATTCGTTGTTCTTCAGTAATGTGAGCTTTGATTTTCTTGTATTCAGTTACAGGCTAGTGATGGCAGGCTGACTGTGACAGTTCATTTATTGAACATATTAACATTTGTCAAACTGGGTCGATCACTGCCCAGCCTTGACAGTAAAAAGAAGAACTTCTGTATTTCCCTCTCTGAGAGTATTACCACTATCCCTGAGTATGTTTTGGCTTCTTTTTGTTAAGTATCTGATAAGTTTCACATGGGAACCCCTGTTTTTTATACCAATAAATTCCTGTAGCTGGTTCACATTACATTCTCACTCCCAGTGAAATGCATCACAGTTCATCTCCGTCTCAGTTTTCAAACCAAAGCAATAAACCAACCGCAGTAGTCTTAATCATGAGTTGTACTCTGGCCTGATAGCAAACTACTCCCTCCTCCCAGTGGATCCCTGCAGACTTGAAAGTAGGTTCACTAGCTGAGAGCAAGACCTCGAGCTTGGAAGAACCCAGTTCATTGTTCCTGGACTTACAGTCTTACAGAGTCCCACCCTCCTCCTCCTCCTCACCCCACCTCTGTGACTCAGCCCCGGCCTCACTTCCCCTCTTGCTGTGGAGAGGAAGAATCTGCCAGAGAGTGGGTGTGTTTCTGTGCACGAGTGTGGCTGAGATAAGTGAGTGTGCGTCTGAATGTATACGTGTTGGGTTGGGTGGGGTCGTACCAAAAGGAGTTCAACTTTTTATTGGAGCGTCCTACCTGTCAGACTAGTACATACACCGCCATGTTGGATCCAAAGTAAACACCGTTATCAGTGCCAATATTAAATTTGCTCTTATGACGGCTGTTTTTCACGGGGGGGGTTAGGGATAACTGTAGATGGTCTACAATCAGACTGGACACTGTAACAGTGGCAATCTGGACTCATAAAGTTGATCAGATGTAATTTAACTCTTTATTTACTCTCTTTCTTCTCCAGTACTTAACATCTGTTATTTTACAATTTAAACAAGAGAAAACACAAGTCTCTACATCTACCGGAACGACTTTTGAACTAGATTTATGTGGAAATGATTTACTGATTGGACAAGTAAACATGCAAAACAAAACAAAAAACAATCTTCATCTAACACTTTACAGAGGCCCAGTGATTGCTTTCATTGAATAGTGTTTGACTTGCACACTCTAAGCCAAGAAAGTTTATAAAATGCATCTTTATACACTAAAAAGACAAATAAATATCCTGCATCAACATTAGAAAGTATGTGTGATGGCATAAGTGGGAGAAACAAAAATAACATTTTGTGCGAGGGTGTCCAGATAAAGAGCTGTCCACCTCTTCTTGTAAAACCTAGCGTCTTATTTGCTTAAAGACAAACATGTAATGGGTCACTTTTAAAATTACCTTCTACCTTTGCTGCCCAGACAGTTTGATGTTTAAGACAAAATTCATTTAATTTTAAAATATATGAAGCATATTGCATAGTTTTTTTTTGTTTTTTTTTTTAAGCCCTTTTTTGACTTATTGAGACTAGGTTATGTAATATATGATGGAAAAATGTCCTCTCAGATTCAAAACCCTAATGAGTTTTGCTGCAGATACAAAATGTGGTTTTGTAGTTTAAATAAAGCTGTCCTGGAGGAGAGTGAAGCAGTTTGTAGTTTCTCAGCTTTTATCCCATTAATTGAAAGTGGATCATTCACTAATCAAGTGAAGAAAGTTGCTCCGAATTTGTCTTTTTAGTCGAGTTATTTTGCTGCTTTGGCTGCAGATGCACATCCAGGCTCTGTGTCATCTTCTGTGTGGGAGTCAATGGAGAACGGCCAAAATTTGTTGTGAGTTTATGTAACCTGGAATTATCTTTGCCCTCAATGAGTCAGAAGGACTGTTGTTAATTACCAAGAAACTGAATAAACACTAGGCATCTTTTTATTTTAGTGCTGGTTCTTTGCTTTTCAACTCCAGGTTCCACCAAATCTGCCATTACTGAATATGTATCTTTTAATAGGAGACCATCACTGTTTCCCAATTTCTATTCACTGAAATGTTACATGCTCTGAAGGTATGTCTTCACTTTTCTCTTTTCTCCACCTAAACATTTGCTTCTTTCTCTTTTCTTTCTCTTTAGTTGGTGAAGTTGTGCATTGGGATGATTGATGCTGGAAAAGCCTACAATGCAGCCAACAAACAGTTTGTCAATGGGATCCGGGAGCTTGCTCAGCAGTCCACCAAAGATGAGGTCATTGAGGTAAACAAACAAACAAAAAAAAAACAGTCTTACTTGATGTGAACTATAGAAAGTCCCCAGCTGCAGCGTTATTATAGTTTTGTATAGGTTAGTTTATTCTACTGTGTGTATAAGGGAGCTGGTACCCATAGCATTGTGTATCATTCTTCAATATTTGTGTAAATATTATGAATCGATAATTACTTGGTGAATATGCACATACTGCCTTCGTTTGCATGCATACACTGCCTTGTTTTCGCTCTTGGGCAACGTGTTTTAATCCTTGATGACATTACCAGATGAATTTAAGTTACTTGTACTGTCCACCGGGTGTTGCAGAGGTCAGATGTTGTGTTTTCTCAAATGAATTTTGCATAGCGAGGCCAGCACTTCCTCTTTGCCTTTGTGTGTTTTGTTCACTGCCTCTCCCTGAGGTTTGAAGTTCAGCTGCTGCATGTATTTGCAGAGAGTCATTTAGCCAAAAGAATTATTTCCCAAAGTATTAATGGGTCCACCGATGCTCTAGGAGACCAGGATTTCCTGTTAGTCACACCCAAAGAGCTTCTCTCTGTGCAGGTGTGTCTGTGGTGTAGCATGCAACACAGATTTGCATTTGCGCAACCTTGTTATTATTGTTCACCCTGTGGAGCTTTGGGTTTTATCGTTACCTTTTAAATTAAGTGTATATGTACACGTTCTCTCCCTCTGCCTGTTTTTAATGTCCGTCCTTTTCTCTCTCCACAGTCCAGTCTCACAAAGTTTGCCGAGAGCCTGCAGGAGATGATCAACTATCACACGGTATGCTGTCACTGCCATGTGAAACCGGATGTATTGTCATTATTTTTTCCCCCCTGACAGCTGGGGGATGACAAAACCCAGATGGGCCGATGGTCGGGAACAGCTCTTTAACTGTCGGAGTTTATTTACTGCTGGGATTTACAGCAACCGGCAGAGAAAATGGGTCCATCGGAGAAGGACCACTGGTTTGAGAAAAAGAAACAGGACTCCCAAAGCTTTTCAGAGTCTTAGCCTGGAGTTGACCTTTTGAGGTTTAATAAGAAAAAAGCAACTGGAGCACACAGCTTCCGGGTTGGATTTCATATTACTGTAAAAACTGTAATGCTGATCCCCTGTGCAGCAAACACTGCCCTCTATAAAAAGTGGTTAAAAGAAAGCAATTTGGTTCAGCTGCAAAAAAAAAAATAATAGTCAACAAATCTTTGGCATTTCTGGTGGCTTAAAAAAAACAAAACACTCACTTCTTCCAGCATAAAAAGTCCTTGGTATAGAGAGAGGAGTTTCCTGTCTCATAAAATCTATTCCCTGCATCCCGTGTTGTGGAATGTTGGAATCTATCTGTTGGAAAAAATCATGCATTACTGGGGTAAGCATGGTCAGTTTTTTACGATGTGGTTGTCATCCGTTAGCTGAAATACCATAAGAACCATTCAAGGCTTCAGAGTAACATAGGTATTCTGTTTGCCTTCGCATGATATTCTAACGCTCGATCTGCCTTTATCCCATGTAATCAAACTCTTCATGGAGCCCACTGTGACAGATTTGATTACGTGATCCTTTTTTTTTCCCCGGCATGCCCTTGTGAGACTCCTCAGTTGTCAGACTCTGGTAGGCATTCAGCTGACATTTAAAAATGGAGGCACAACTTTCCTCTGTTTGTCCTCTCATTAAGACCATCTCAGACTCAGAAACCAGCTAGAGGCTCTTTCTCTGCAGTGAAAGTTCGTCTCTTGACCTCCCCCTTGTCAAGTCATGTCTCTATTAACTCTGCATAACATGTCCAGAGTGAGTTTCCAGCCAGCATTACGCTGTCATAAACTACTGTGGTCAGGGTGACTGCTCCTCAGGATTTAACCTTTTGTAGATGAGTAGAAATATCTCCATCTCGATGGGTTTTATGCTGTTTGTCGGTCAGTTTTGGTAAAAGTAGTTTCAAGACATTGCCTCGGACCTGAGGAAGTTGTAGGATTTTTTGCAATTTAGACACCAAACAATTAATTGATTAAAAAAATATTACTTTCAGCCCTGCTTTTTTTCTTTTTTTTTTTTTTTATGTAATATTTTGAAACTGGCATGTAGAAACACAGCTGTCTTAGGATTTATGATGGCATATGATTTTAATTAATTGTAATTGAATTGCCCATAGAATGACTGAAGTAAGCAGAGCTCAAAAATGAGGCCAATGCTGAGGTGCAAAAAAAAGTGCAATACTCCCAAAATCCACTTGATGCTGGTTCCAAAAGTCTGGCTCCAATTGGCTTCAATTCAGAAATCATAATTTTTAATCATGAACTTCTCAGTCAATCTGTTTTTCTACAAGTGATTCTGATGCCATTGGCCAAAGTTAATTCTTATTAGTGATCTGTTGGTCTATATGAAAAAAAAACATTATTAGGTAGATATTAGGCTTCAAAAAGAGGAATATTTAGGGGCAAAGATAGCTTGCTCAAAAGGTCTGGTCCCCCATGAGACAGACACTGAAGTTGTGTCTCAGTGACCTCAGGTTCAAGGGTCAGACCCGCCTCCCCACTCCTCCCTTTGTATCCATATATGGTCACTTCTGGCTCCAAACAACCAACATGGCGATGCTCAAATGCCGATCCCCTGGCTTCAAAACACGGGTCCACAACCCAGCATGTGACATCATGCTCACTTTGTCCATTTCTATTTACAGTCTATAGTTCTTAGGTGAAGATGAGATATTTTACTTCTACCCAACTTGTAAAATAGCTGCAGGGAGGACAGACTAAAAATACCCAACAGTGGAGTTTTTCTTCACCAAGTCTTCGTATTAGCTTTCTAGACTGGCCCCCTAAAAGCCTCCAGGAGCCACCGTGCAGGCCTGCGACTGTTACTCATGGGTGAAGACTGTGGTCGCATCAGCTGACAGTCAGATAGGTTTCTGCCACTCAGCGATCCTTCAGCACATGACCTGCTGAAACACAGTGCTCAATCTGTTCCTACTGGTCAGACTCTCCCAGCCACACTGCGCATATTGTCTTGTCTGACTATAAAATTGCATTGAAGCCCTATTTAACGTGTTTGTTTGTGGAGCTTTTTTTTGCTGTGTAGCTCTTTTTTTGTTGTTAGGAAGCATGCAGGTTAATGAGAGTATGACTCACAACCAGGAAAAGGCGAATCACGTCATCTCTCGTGTTTATGTCTTTATGAGGGGGGTTTACAAAGTCAGCGTGCTTGTGTAAATTTAGCTGCTTAATTGCACCCTGTGATGTTAACAAAAATCCTCCTCAACAGAGCAGCTGAATGCTGACTTGCAAATCATGCTGTAGGCTGGAAAAAGGGAATACATTCATCAGCTTTTTGTTGTTTTCATACAAAATTGTCTTGAAATGTTTCTGTAAATAGTTCATCACTTTCTTTTTTTGTTTCTTTACAGATATTATTTGATCAGGCCCAGAGATCAATCAAGACCCAGCTTCAAACATTTGTCAAAGAGTGAGTATTATAAAATGTGTCTGAGCTTTTAAAAAATGGCCTATAATTAATTTTCTGTGTGAGGAAATATAGCCACATCAAATTAAAAGCTGTAACAGTACACATCCTTTACAATAGAGAAACATACTGTTGGGGGGATGATGCACACAGGCAGGATATATAAGGACACAAAACTGTGTAGAATAATATTTTCTATTTAAATGTAGACCTCATATCTCCCTGTTTCAAGCCTCCTACAGCTCAGAAATGCAGACTGTTTTGTATAACTACAGGAAGCAGTGGCAGCTCTGGTTTATTTCATTATAAGGATTAGCAGTTTTTGCCCCTGGCACTGCAGGACTAAACACCCACATCAACAGCACCCATACTTCTCAGAGAGACTGGGAAACATGTTCCCTCACAGTTGCTCAGAACCTTGTAGCATTCAGATTTGACTTAATCTCACATAAGCTAAAAACTACAAAGAAAAACTACTTTCACCAGGGTCGTGTCAAGTGATTTCAGCAACAACCTTTGTTTGTTTTGGCCTTTTTGTCTTTTCAGAGAACCAAGATTTATGAAATCACCTTTGCCCTTTTGTGTGTCTCTGTTACCTGACCCTACATGTGTTTCTTCATATTCAGCGATAACTTTGCTTCCTTTAACAAGTCACCCCTCCCCTTACAAGGTTGTTAAAGCAAAGGGAAATGTCTGGTCTTGGTCTATAAATGTTTCCAATTTGGCAAATATGACTCCAGCATGAATAAGTCTTGAGTTCTGATGCTCATATTTGCAGAGATTAGTGCACAAACCGTTGTCCAGCAGCTTCCTACTTTTACCCCGCTCTGACTTTCACCAAACGTTGTTTATCATGTTAAAGAAGCCGTGAATTACCTGGTGCCTGTTAAATTGTAATATAATATCAAACCGACAAAAGGTTAAGTGGGTCAACTTTTAATTCTGAATCCAGACCTTGAAGTATTTGGAGCAAGTAGCGATTAGAAAATACGGTGTGCCAAAGTCAGCAGGCTGCTGTTTTCAGGTTGTAGAAACAAGTTGTAAACATTAAGTCAGCTGACACATTTCAAACTTGGTCCTTAGTTTACAGATTCAATCTGGATTTTTTTGGCTTTCAAAGGTTGTCACTGGTAAACTGAAATAGGTTCACTGAGGCTTTTGAAAGGATCCCGAGTTTATGGCTGGAATTGGAGGAAATGCTCAAATCCACAACCAAATTCAAAAGTCTAAAATAATATTAAACAACCACAGTTAATTCCTATCTTCATTGGGATCCTAGCACATATTTTGAAAGTATTTAGTAATCTTAATTATATTTGTTTTGTTGGTGTTCCTTATAAGTAATAGCAGAACAGTCTTTTATGTATTATTCTGAGGTACTTCCACCCAACTCAGCTACCAAGATTATTATGATCAAGTAAGAGACTGTTACAGAACAAACTAATGTGCAACACCTCTATTCTGATATCCTGTTTGTTTACAGTGGACTTTTTCTCAATTTAATTCCCCATAAACACTCCCACATAATTCAAAATATAAGTCCTGAAGTTATTGTGTGTACACTTACAAACCTTTTCTTCTCTCTTCCTTTACAGTGACCTACGGAAGTTCAAAGAAGCCAAGAAGCAGTTTGATAAAGTGAGCGAGGAAAAGGAGGCAGCGTTGATCAAGAATGCTCAGGCTCCCCGCAACAAGCAGCACGAGGTGGAGGAGGCCACCAACATCCTCACTGCCACACGCAAGTGCTTCCGACACATCGTCCTCGACTACGTTTTACAGGTACAATGCCTCACTGTTGCATTTAGATTGTGGTGCTTTTCCAAATAACAGATAATGAACCAAACTTCAAGAGAGGGGTCAGTGAGTTTATTTAGAGAGATGATAGAAAAAATATGTTGATGCTAATACAGTAAATACAGTCATCATGAAATTCCTTTTAATGTAGAGTCCTATTTTAGACCAAATCTTGCAGAAGCATCAAAAAAGTACATTGTGTTCCCGAAAGTGATGCAGTTTTCAGTGAGACTATATATAGCAATAGATTGCTGACATGCAGCTTTTATCACAGCATCTTCGAAAAAGCTGAGCTGCACTGTGTCATGTATGAAACTTCTCCAGCCAGCATGGATATGGATGTGGAACTCATTACGCTGCGTCAGGTTGAAACTGCTGATGTGGCACAGAGAAGAATGAACCACAGCTGTGTTTGATTCTCCTCCATCCGAAGTGAATCGCCCAGGCTCATCCACCTGTCTTGTTCCAGCTTATCGCATCAGAGTGGATTTAGCTCAGAAACGTAGCAGCAGTGCCTTCAGCAGGACACAGACAGTAGCAGTGAACATAGATCATTTTATTTTTTCTTGAAAACAGATCAAAGACATAATTGTACACAGTGTAATGATGTGTATATATCTATATATGTATGCTCTCCAATAGATGGAATAACAAGCCAATAAAGATTTTTTTTTTTGATACACAACACATTAGTATATAAATGGATAAAATGCTGCTGTCTGATGTTTATTAGTATTCACATGTTGAGCATCACATCAGCCCTTACAAAAATTTAATAATTATATAAAGATGTTGCAATATTCTTGCCACCATGCTTATTGAAACACTATGGAAGTGAGATGATTCATATTTCTAGGTAGCATGAATTTAAAAAAAAAAAAACAAAAAAAAAAACAGAAGAGGAAGAAACCAAGAGAAGGAAGTATACAAGAGAACAGCTGTAAAAAAAAAAAAAAAAAAACTCTAACAGTTGTTAGGAAATCTGCTTCATAATGTCTAATTTTTAAATAAAATTATTTGTCAGGATTTATCAAGTGGCAAAGTGTTTTCCTCGACCACATTTTCTTTCTTCTTTTAATATTTCTTTTTATCTGTTTGACCCTTTTTCGCTCAAAGATACATAAAACTCCTGTACTGTGACCTTTCATGATAAAAAGTGCTCATGTATCATTAAATACATCAGCTGTGCCCTCGACCTCCTCTCAGCCGCAGCAGCTCTGCTAAATGTTTTGTGGTTTCTTATACAGCAGCTGCCAGCCCTGTTATTGAATCTTCCTCCAAAGGAACAGACAATGCTGTATGAACACAGTTTTCCCTAAAATTAGATGAATAGAAACCCCAAAGCAGGTTTCATTATAGGTTTGGCTTCAGTGGCCCACTGCGTAATCACTCTCATAAAATAAGGTCCTGCTGTGAAAAATTAGTTGATTTTTTTTTTTTTATCTTGCCTTTTCGAATGCTTATAGGAAATCTATAAGCTTGCAGCTTGTTCAGCTGATTTAAATGGGTCTCATTTTAAGTTTCACATTTGGGTAGTGCTGTCAGCACTTTAAAAAACACAGTGAACTTCTGCTGCTGTGCTTTTAGGAAACATTTTAGAAAGATTTTCTCTTCATTTTTTTTGTTCTTTTTAGATTGTTTTTGTGGCATTTTCGCTTAATTATACAGTACACAGTTTACAGTGACATGCAAGATGGAAGAGGGAGAGAAAAATATATGAGAGAGGCTGTAAGCCAGACATGCATTCATGACATTTTAAGAATGGAGTATGTCTCTTTCACCATTCTGTGCCACGTAGAGCGAGATCGTAAAACTTTAAACTTGGGGGGTTGCCTGCCTGAGTGTTGGTGGAGGCTAGAAAAATACAAGATGCAACTGTATTAAGGCAAAAAATGTGATTCATTAAACCAATGACTAAAATCTAAGTCACACAGACGTAACAGAAAAACAGAAGCACTATATCTATAAAACTTAATACATTTAAGCCAAAATTTTGCCCAAATTTTGTGTCCTTTAAGTCCTAAAAGTGTGAAATTACCACATCTTACCAACCAACTACCAACAAATTGCTGACATATTTTGCTTGCGGCTGTTGTGTTGACACCATATTGCCTGCTTAACAACCAGCGTTTGGAGGTACTACTCCACTCAAAACTACTAATTGACTGTAATCAAGAGAAGGAGGGGGGCTTGTAAAGTTGTGATGCATCAGTTGCTGTGGCTTTGAGATGGAAAAATAAGCTTCCTTCCCAGGATGGGAGTTAACATCTGTGTATAAACACAAGTGTGGTTAGCGTTGCTACAGAAAATGAGCCTTAGAAACGGCAGCCATTGAAGTATCATGCCGTACGGTGACCCTGCTTCCCCGACCACAGAAATAGAACTAGTAGACGCAGATTAATCCATAAGCACGAGGCAGACTGTTGAAATTAATTCAGAAGCTGTACTTAGTCTTTCCTTAGTTACGGAGTTCATCAACGCATCCCAGTCAGTGACTCCACTGTCACAGCAGTTATTGGTTCCCAATGGCAAAATGAAACTGGCTCGTATCAGCGTCTGTACTTACAGCCCATCCTAATGTATTCTGTTACTGTGCAACATTAACCCAAGATAACCTGCCAGGTCAGATGAGCAGCACTGTGGTAATTAGTTTGGATGAGAGTCGATAGTGTCTGCTACACACACACACACACACACACACACACACACACACACACACACACACACACACACACACACACACACACACACACACATACACACACACACAGACAGGAGGCTACAGTGCAGCAGAGCAGTGAGGAGGTGAGACAGGCTTCAGCAGCAACCCTCAGTTGAACATTAGGACACAGGGCTCCCCCTGGTGCTGCCTTCATGAACCACT
>OOFC01013462.1:27075-53257 GCA_900323345.1 Pseudochromis fuscus | reverse complement strand
AAAATGTTGGGTTGTTTTTTTTTTTTTTTTTTTTTTTTTTTTGCTGTTTGTTTTTTTTAAAATAAACTTTTCTTTCAGGCGCTGGTTCTCCATCCAAAACAATCAGCTAGTTTACCAGAAGAAATTTAAGGTATGTCAAGTGACTCCTCGCACACGACCACAATCAATTATGCATGTGTTTCACTTCCAGCGCATATATCCCTGCATGTATTTTTAACAAGACGCCGCAGCCTCACGTTAGAGCAGAAGTAGTAAACAGCCGTTTAGAGTGGAATATTTCACTGCTGTGTGTGTTTCTGTGTATCCTTAAAAAAAAAAAAAAAAAACTTAGCCACTGTACAGTCACATTATGCACATCGAATAATGTTTTTTATTTTTGCTTTATATGCAGTTATTATTAGACACGTTCTGAATCTGCAACATGCTAAAAATGAGGAAAACTATTAGTAGGTGGAAATGATTTATTATTAGACCCACTGTGCAGTTTCAACAGTTATTTCCCTATTTCCACATAGTAGAAATGTCATGCTTTCCTTCCTACCTCACTACCTGCTTCATTCAGAGGTTTCCAAACATTTATATTTCAATGTTTTAGTGCATTAGAAATGTTATTTTGCAAAGAAAGAATAACTACCATTTCAGAATAAGTGAGCATCGCCATTTACCAAGCTGTATGGATCTTATCTGCGTACATATGTGTGTATATGTGGGTACTGTGATTAACCAAAGTCTCTGTTCCCTCAGGACAACCCGACAGTGGTGGTAGAAGACCTGAGGTTATGTACAGTCAAACACTGTGAGGACATAGAGCGTCGCTTCTGCTTTGAGGTGGTGTCACCCACCAAGTAAGTTTGAGAAATAAAAGTCTCCCTGTCACACTAATGAGCCCTGGAATATGTTTTCTTTTTTTCTTTTTTAAAGGTGGGAAGGTGGAGTAGCAGTACATCCTCCTTCTTCCACATGTTCAGACACATACACTCTTAGACACACACACACACACACACACACACACACACACACACACACACCCCTCCTGTTTCTCTCTCTTCTGACAGCAGCTGTGTGATGCCTGTCTGTCCCACAGGAGCTGTATGATGCAGGCAGACTCAGAGAAGCTGCGACAGGCTTGGATCAAAGCTGTCCAGAACAGCATCGCCACCGCCTTCCGCGACAAGGGAGATGATGCTGAGGTAAAAACCAAACACACTGAGACTGAGTGGATGGAAGGATAAACAGTTACAAATACATTTAGTAGCAGCTAAATTCAAAGAAAGACATAAAGTAAGATCATCCTCTGCATTAAAATATTGCAGGAAATATTCCAGACCCAATATAATGAAGACAAACGATAAAAATTTTGCAGGATATATTTTTAATTTTGCAGTATATCCTGATTTCCTTTTCCCTTTTATATATTTTTCTCAGTTTAGTATCCTCTTTGTTTCTCCAACTTATCCCACAAGGATCAAGTTTCATTTAATTTAATTCTGTCTCATTTCCCCTTTTCTTTCACGTCAGAAGCTGGACAGGAAGTCGTCCACATCAACAGGGAGTCTGGATTCTGGTGGGGAACCAAAGGAGAGATCACTGAAAGGAGAGAGCGCACTGCAGAAGGTCCTGGCCATCCCGGGCAACGCCTGCTGCTGCGACTGTGGCCAGCCAGATCCCCGCTGGGCTAGTATCAATCTGGGCATCACCCTCTGTATACAGTGCTCTGGCATCCACAGGTGAAGTACCCTAGTTTTACATGAGCCAATACTTAAAATAGGTATTTCAATGTTGAAGTTATAAAAAGTGAGACACATAAAATTGGCTGCAAAAGCCATCACTGCAATAACAAAGGCAGATAAATAAAACATCTAAAGAAAGATACAAAGTCACAAAACTCTTGAATAAACCAACTTATACATTGAAGTGTAAAGAAGTTCATTCCAGAAAGGAGAAACTCAGGCAAACAGAGGCAACGTTTAGAGGACATTTTATTTATTTTTCTACCACTTTGCACGAACACAGTTCATTCGGAGTTCAGTTCAGCTCTGTGAAAAGTAGAAATGATGAGAAATGTATTGGCTTACATTAGTCATGGAAAATCTTTGCCGTCAGGGCCATGGTGTGAACACTTTGTACAAAATGCTGGTCTTCAGGGATTTATGAAATGTAAACTCACTTTTATGTAAACTCTGAGTCTGCTTGGGATGTTGTGACAACCTTTTATTTAATTACATTATAGATCAGTTTATTCTGCATAAGTGTCCAGGTCAGTTCCTGTGCTTTGCACATAAAACATCACTCAGCATGTTTTCAGGCTGCATTCTTCACTGCAACCTTAAAACGTAGCAGGTCTTTATTGTGATCACTGAACCACAGTGGATTTAGAAAGATTTAATTTGTTACTTAACTTCAAACAGACCAAACCTAAATCAAATCAGTACAGTTTTTTTTCTAGGTATTTTGCAGAAATCATATGTATTTCACAGACAAAGGCGTGATGCTACTCGAGTAGCCATTATCCAACAGCTACACCTTCACATCTTGGACGTGGGTTACTGTGACGAATGCTACTAAGCTCATAAATCTGCAGAGCTCAATTTCCACCTTGTGGCTAAAACATAAACTGCACCCTTGTGTTGAAAAGTAAGACATCTCCAAGCCTTTTATAGTGCGTTCATACATGACACGACGCAAATTTTTGGCCGATGTGTTCACACCAAAAGCAAGGCGATTTCAACATACTTGAGTAACAGCCAATAGCAATCCTTCTCCTGGAAACCGTGACAACCATCACTTCTGCCATCAACAATGAATGAGATCGCAAGTGTTGCTCCTTTCACCTGTTGTCGAAGTGCCAGAAACAGCAAAAAGCCCTCTCCTCCTTGGTTTTATCTCGATACAGAGTCAGAGTCGTGTCATAAAGCTCTAGACAGAGACAGATGGTGACAATAAGCTCGTCCTCTATTTCTGTTCGGTGATGTCGGGGAATCCCAGCACTGATTAGTTTTTGCAATACTACGTGATGTGAATTTGTAGCTCGAGTTAGACCGTATTTTTCAACTCATGTTTTTGAGCTTGTGTTTGATCTGCAGGAGTCTGGGAGTGCATTTCTCTAAAGTTCGGTCTTTGACTTTGGACACATGGGAGCCAGAACTACTTAAGGTGAGAGAGTAGAAACTAGGAGAAGGTATATAAATATAAACAAATGTACAAGAACTGTCTTAAACAAACCTTAAGTCTTACTTTAAAGCCCTGTTGCACATATTTTTTGTCTTTTCTGTGTGAGAGTGAGACTTCCTAGTTGGTTATCCAGCAGTGATGACAATTTTTTTATTTCTCATGTTTCGCAGTTGATGTGTGAACTGGGAAACGGAGTGATCAATCAGATCTATGAAGCTCGGCGAGAAGAGCTTGGAGCCAGAAAACCACAGCCAGGAGACCCGAGGTACAAGACAAGTCGAGAGCCTATTAATGTTTAATAATATTTCATTTGGTTTCCTTCCTTTTGTGCATCTTACATTGGGAATGTGGGAAGCAACTGTAGTATTGGACAAACAGTATAGAAGCTTCATTTTGATAAATTTATCACCCACATGCATCAAATTGTTCCTTTTTACGTAGGTAAAATCTACTAAGAATTTACTAGTAATGTGTAAAATATCATCTTTAATTTCATCTGATCCATAAACAAAGCATGTTCCTGGTTTGCTGACAGACACGAGGTGGAGGCCTACATCAAAGCCAAGTACGTGGATCGCCGATTTGTCCGCCGGCCGTCAGATGAAGAGCTTCGCAACAAAGTGGTTTCTCTGAGCAAACAGGAGAAGAGGCTGAGCAGCAGCTCTGAGCATCTGCCACCAAGACCTCCTCCACCTACCCCAAAACTTCGACCTGGTTCTAATGCTTCTGGGCAGTCAGGTCAGTACAAAAATTAAACTGAAACACACCTTCAATTTACTAGTTTACCTGTAACTTACAGGATCAGACAACAGTAATACTGCACTGGATTTTGGAGTACTTGGACCAACATTTGAAAATCAAATATTACTAGTAGTCTGGTTTAAGGATTAGAAGTCAGACATTGTTGAGTCAGTTCCTTTTTCTTCCACACTACATTTATGGACAAGGAACAGTGTTAAATAAACTTTAACTGCTTTAATTTCTTCTTCCAAATCTTTTATATTCAGATCTAAAGCGCCATGCCCACTTACTAAACATAGGATTTCAGAGTTTGTTTTTTTTCAGGAACAAAGCTTTTGGTTCTTCTTAATAAAAAAATGACACTACATGAGGAATGATCGTATGCTCTTGTGATTGTTGTCCCGCAGTAGAGAAGTGTCCACCCTTTGGCATACTGCATGTTCGATGTGAACATCATATGTCTAAGCCCTCTTTGCCTCCCATTGCTTTCTGTAGTGTGTCTCTTGCAGTGTGAGCTGAGCCTGTAGTCTAACTCTCTGTGCTTTCACCCTGCTCTCCTCTTTCTCTCTTTATCTTTTTCACACTCTCTCTTTTCTTTCCTCCCCTGGCTGTTCTGTGCTCCTGGACTAACCCCTGCTCTCACTGCCTACCCTAAAACTTCCCAACTCCCACCCTGACACCTGACTTACACCCCTCCCCCCCAATATCCAAACTCCCACCATCCCTTGCGTAGCTGCTGCCAGCGGCGTGGAGGCTCGCCGCGACTCTCTCTTCTGTCCTGACGAGCTTGACTCACTCTTCTCCTACTTTGACACCTCCGCCAAACTCAGAAGCAGTAAGTACTAAAAGCTTAGTGTTTCGCTTGCTTTCCATCCCCCTCTGTCCATGTCACTGCTTCGGGGCTGTGGACTAACAAACCCTTCATCCACTCCTCCGTTCCTTCCTCATCCAAAACTCCCTAACTAGTCATCCCGCCATGTTGAGAGCATTGCAGAGCGAACCATGTTTTTTTTTGTTTTTTTTTCCTCAGAGGTGGGGAGTGTTGTCTCTCACACATGGTTTTGGGTCAGTGTCTGGCACTTTTATCTGTATCATCATATTTTTGGTTTTTAGGGACCTGGAACTAATGGTGATGGAGAGGATCTGTCATCCTGTTCTCTTTCTGTTGTTTTCCACCAGCTACTTGTGTGTCCATCTCGAGTAAAAAATATTAGGACCACCTGCTGTTTCTGTTGATCAGACTGGAAAAATATTGAGCGGCAGTTCATATTAAAATATTGATTTGATAGGAGACACAAAAACACTGATCAAACAGCTGGAGACTGGTGGTCCTTTTATTTTATACACTCAGTGATTGACATAACCTCCACGCTCTTCCATAGGAAGTGATTCAGACTCTTTGTTTTCCAGTAAAAAGTGCAGACAGCGGCATTCAGAACAGTGCTGATGGGAGCAGGGAGATGCTGGCCACCACCCCCTCTAATAACAGCCTGGCAGATGCAGGTAAGATGCACACACTTCTGTCAGCACGTCACCACCTCTCTAAAAAAATCACAATGTGGGAAGTGATGCTGGTGAAATGAGAAGTGACAGCATGAACCTCCGACCCCCTTACTCACAATAAGTGATGCCTTTTTGGTGCCAGTGCCAAGATTTTAAAAGTCATACAGTCATGTGACAATCGCTTCCACTTAAAGACAACAGTGATGAGGGAATACACACTATTTGTTATATTTGTGCAAACAGTTTTTTTTATAGGTGGTATAAATGCTGTATTGCCTCAAATACTGACCATTAACTGAAGGAGGTAACAAGGCTCCATGTGTTACAGACACGCCTTTATTTCCAGTTTCCTCTGTTTGATAAATAGAGTCGCTCATATTTTTAGGAAGTCTCAATTTAAGGCCTCAAATGAGATTGGGTGCAAAGGCGATCACAATGATAAAGCACCGAGCTGTAAATGCACACTCAGCATTTACTTTAATCATTTCAAATAAAAAGCACTTCAGCATTTCAGTGGACTAAATTTATTTTTGGTCCTTAGTAGAGCTTTTATTGTGAAACAATTGGAGGCTCGCTATATGCTAAATTTATTCACCTGTTTATACCCTTTCTTGTACTTGGGATCTGGCTTTTTTTTTATTCATATCACAGCCAAGGCGCATTATTATGGACCACACATTTAATTGACTGGTTTTAACTTGAGGAAATAAGATAATCTGTTTTGCATATTTTTGTATTTATTTACTTTAAAAGTTCTCAGCTTTTCCAAGCAATAAACAAGGTTCAAACAAAATATGAAAACATAAGCTGAGCCACTAAACTCTTACTTTATGGCAATAATATATTATGTGTCTCACCATGTTTCAGATGCTGCTGAGTCTCCACCTATGCCCATGCCTGCCACACTGCCTCCGCCATCACCCTGTAAGGAGATGGTTTTCTATGAGCCCAAGGAGTACAGCCCAGGTCTGCAGCTGTACTGGGCATCATGTGCCCGCAGCCTGCCGGACATGGCGGAGGCACTAGCCCACGGAGCCGAGGTCAACTGGGTCAACACAGATGAGGATAAGAGGACGCCACTTATCATGGCGGTGCAAGGGGTAAGTATGGCCACAGGAAAACCAGTCAGCTTGGTAAAATTTACTTTGGATGGTTGATAGGACCAGCTTCTGAGACCATGTAAAAATCAAAATTTCACTGTTACGTTTAATGTGTCTTGTAGACCAAACATACCTAATTCATATCTGCATGGTTTATTTCAGGGCTCGCTAGTCACCTGTGAGTTTCTGCTCCAAAATGCAGCTAATGTGAACCAGCAGGACGCTCAGGGCCGAGGACCCCTGCACCACGCCACCATGCTGGGCCACACAGGGTTTGTTTCCACTCAGAGAATAGACCATTTCAGAGAGAGTTATGTAACATGGATTATATTTGAGTTGTGGAAAGAGAGATGATTTAAAACAAACATTTTTCCCTCTTACAGGCAAGTGTGTTTATTCTTAAAAAGAGGAGCAAATCAAAACGCTGCAGACATCGATGAGAAAACACCCCTGAGCATAGCAGTGGAGGCAGCTAATGCAGATATTGTCACACTGTAAGTGGTTGCTGTTGTTTTCTTAGTGTGGTCAAATTAAATACTCATCTGAACTTCTGAAACAAAGCGCCGTGGATCGTGGATATCAGGGTAGTTGTTTATATAGAGACATCAACCTTACTTAAAATCTTCTGTTAGTAACATCTGTCTGTTGTTTGATGTGAAGTTATTTATCAGCTTTATATAATTATAAGTTAAATGTTCAGAGACAGTTCATTAACTATACTTTGAACTGTAACTTACTGTTGCTTTATTTACTCCCCCAGGTTGCGACTGGCCAAGATGAACGAGGAGATGCGGGAGGCGGAGGGGCCTTACAGCCAGTCAGGTCAATATAACACCAACAGCCCCACCGAGATGCAATACAGAAAGTGCATGCAGGAGTTTATTAGTCTGCAGCTGGATGAATCTGAATAACTGTCCAGTCTCGGGCAAACACAGGGGCAGCAGCAGCAACAACAAAACAGGCTTAGGAGATGTGAAGCTCAGGTTTCAGAGTTGGGGTCAGTTGACTTACAGCAGCAGATTAAATACAGCATGACATCACTATCACCTCCAAATTAGAGGAACTTGATCCACTGACTGTAACGACTGAGCCCAGCGTCTGCCAGTTGTGCTCCTGCTGTTGCATTTTAACCTGCCAGCTCCCGCCAGGTGCTGCACCCGCTCTGCACCTTGTTGTGGTGTTTAGTGCCAGCAGACTGTGTTCATGTGACGGGGTTAAAGCCATCCACTCTGGACAGTACTGAAGAGTTTTGTTCCAAAATGGAACTTTTTCTTTCCATGAAGTGACTGTTACTCATGTCAAATTAATAATAGCACAATACTGAAAGAAACAATGTCACTTTTTACTTGATAGTCTGCATTTCCTTTAACTTTAAATGTACACCATTTATTTCATCTCTGTAAGAGGTGCTCTGTGATTTATAGCATTTTTTTTGTACTGTGTCTCTGCCCAGCAGTCACAGTATCTTTGCAAAAAAAACAAAAATCTACCCAGTAACTGCCACCAGTACCTATGCTCAGACCTCAAAGGTACAACAGTTTTCACCACAGCATCTGGCAATAATCATGACTTCTGAATGGAGAGACATAGTGTGTGTCAATGAACTACCAAGTTTCCTTTTCAATTGCCCTGTCAGAAGTAATTTATGCACATTCCTGTTAATGGTTATGCAACTATTGTATCTTTTTCTGGTGACTGTATCATTTGAAGTCTTAATTGCTTTCAAGACCTGTTTACTTAAAGTCTTGCATTGTCCAAACATGATGCATCTTACTGTTGTTACATGCCTGGTCAGAAAAAAAAGTCTATTTTAGAACAGTTTTCTTTTATAAAGATAACTCTAGAAACCTTATTCTAACTGTTCTTACTGTACATGTTGTAAATGATGTGCATACATGCATTTCTATCTGGTTACACAGGGGTGAGTGCCATGAGGACTCTGTGTTCACATCTTTGCGTTTTGTTTTGTTTTTTTGATTGTGTGGTATTGACGTCCACTTATGACAATATTGTGTCTTGGTTATTAGTCGGTTAAGTCTGCTTGCTCCTTGTCCGTAATCATGGGAAATCCAGAATTGTAAGACGAAAGGCCTTTCCGTGCCATTGCATTGATCGTCTCGAATGTTAGTGGATTTTTACACGAGTATAGACAAAACCATCTGAGGGTGGTTCATCGTCAAGCAACAAGTGCAATAGTCTAGAATAGTATCCACATGTAACCATGTATAGCTTTTTATCACCTGCTAGTCCTAGCTTATAATTATCTTAATCATATGGGAGCTTTACAAAAAAAAATCTAGGTATTCACAAAGAATGTGGAAAGAGATGAGTGTGAAGCTCATTTGAGTTTTGTCGATAGTTTGATTGAAATGTACCCCCGTTTCATCCCTGTCTCCGCTTCATACAGCCCCAACTCCTCAGAGGGCACCAAAGCACTTTGATTAGACAGTCATTGAAAGAACAGCGCCCCCTGCTGCTGGCAGGAACACTACAGGACTTGTTGAATGGCCGACACATCTGGGGGATGTGTAGTTAGAATAGGGACTACTGATTGTGTTGTGATTGTTTTTACAGGCAGGTGACGTCCTTCTGTCCTTTGGAGTAGATGCTTTAATGTTTCTTTATGAAAAGGTTTCTCTTAGATGGTGGAGCAAAGGGATTTGTGCAGTTGTGCGTGCTGACCACAGGAGGGAGGGCTGAGCTCAGAAATGTTGTCTGGAAGATAGAAACATTTTCCACAGAGGGCTAAAATGTGCTGCTGGAGGGAAGCTAGACTGTTATTAGCCTGATTGCTGCTGGTCATTTTTTGCTTTTTAGAATTAAGTCTGGACAATTTTGGACCTGGATGACTAGAAGTTCTTGTACTTGTGTAAAACTATTGAGAGAGATTGATTTAGGTGATGGTGAGAGGAGGAAACAAAAGGTTTATGTTTGGTAGAAGAAGCAGAGTAGAGTCTGAAGTCTGTGCTTCCAGTAACTGAACGATCCTCTTGTCGTCTTGCTTTGCGAGAGGATTCGCCTTGTTGCCGACGTCAGCTCCGTCCTCTTTGATAACCACGAGCTTCTTCATCAGCGCCTCCAATCAGCTGATGAGTAATGGGACTGATGAGGGGGATATTCAGGGTTAATGAATGTGAGGGAGAACCAACCTCATCAATCCCTCCTCCCCCTTTTTTTTTTAAATTACACTTCCCTCGACTCAAGTGTTTCTACCTGATGAAGTGTGTAGAAGAAGTGCAGAGCTGTGGTTCTTAGTCTGGAGGTCATTACGAGGGATATTTATATATATTTTTTAAAACACAAGGATTATTCTTTTAAATGTTTTAATAAATATCCTTTAATTTGTATCAGTATTTTAGGATTGAAATTGTTTTTAAATCCTAAAAAAGGAGAAATTTACACTGGAAACTCAACCAGCTTAAGAACCACTGGTCTGATGTCAGATGAGGCTCTTTCACTTCTCTAACACACTCTTCTTTATTGCTCTCGTCCACTTCTCTTTATGTAAATTCTCTCTCTCAATTTTTGTATTTTGCTTTTCTTTTCTCTCTCTCCTCCCCAGAGTTTGTGCCTTTCTTCTGTTCTCTTTTTTCTTTGGGGTGCTGAGGCCAACACAACTGTATTTTTGTACATAAACTCCTGCACTTTAAACACAATACAGTTGTTGACAAAACCTGACATCTGTGGGCTTGTCTTTTCTTTCTGAGTCGGTCTCCAGTTGCTAACGCGAGCCTCGCTGCCTGTTTTCTCAAACATTCGCCTTTTGCTTCTTCTGTTCTCGCTATCCTTTTTTTTCCCCCCTCCTCTCCCTCTGCGTTGTTGTGTTTCATATTTCGCGCCACGCCGACACTCTTAACAGGTATGGCAAACTTTTTCTTTTCATTCTTGTTGACACGGATGACACTGTCACTGCATGAGCCACCCACTCTGCCAAAAACTCTGTTGATGCATGTTTTATCTGCTTAACTCCTGCTCGACGAGGGCGTGCGTGATGCTACACATTATTTTGATCAAGTTTCTAATCACTGTTGTGTAGTGTTGACAACATGAGTGATGATTGTTAAGTGATATCTAATTCCAGTTTGTTGCAGCGGGGTGGTGTAGTGAGTGTGTAGGAGGGAAGTCATCTGACAAATGCATTTGTGATTAAAGCTTAGATTTTAGCATAGACTGTAAATAGAATGAATGAAGCTGTGACCATATTTGGATATGAGAGGAGGAGTGAGGAGGCGGGTCTGACCCTTGAACCCGAGGACACTGTCCAATGTGTATCAGACTGGAGTTCAAACTGTCCACGCCCCTACATGTTCCTCTTTTTGAATCCTAATAACTACTTAACTATGATCACAAATATGGGAAATATGGAAATGTATAGAATTTGATTTTAGAAATTTCCAAGTCTGAAATGTATGAAAAATGGAAACCTGTGTATGGAAAAATATTCATGTTTCAAGAATAATTAAAACAAATGATTACTTCCAAAATTTATTTACATGATACCTATTTATTTGCGCTAATGTCACAAATCATTAGTATTTTTTTTACAGAGAAGTCTGGAAATTAGGGTGTGGATACAATATGGGATATTGAAATTTCAAATGTGTAGGAACCCTGTTACTAATAAGAAGAGTTGACTTCAGCTAATGACATCAGAGTGACTCGTGTAAAAATGTATTGATGATAGATTTATTTATTTCATGATAGAAAATAACAATTTTTGAATTTTTTGGGGCCAGCATCTAGTGTCCATCAGCGGTATTGTACTTTTTATGCACTTCCTCACTGGTTTCACTGGGGTTGCTTCATCCATTTCTGTATACAGTCTATGGATAAACTCTGACGTACATGTTGTCAATGTGGTACATACGTAGCTGTTGCTGTTAGATTGTCCGGTGAACATAATGTCGGAGCAGCTCAGTTCCAGAATAAATGATCTTTCTGTATCTGAAGTATCCAGTAATTCATAATAACAGATGTAGTTCTTTTCTTGTTACTCATGTCTTTTGTCCTCCTCCTTACAGGAGATGAAACCTACCAGGACATCTTCCAAGATTTCACCCACATGGCCTCCAACGACCCGGACAAGCTGAACCGCTACCAGCAGTACGACCCGCAGCGACCCTGACACTGAATAAAACACCATCCACTGCCGCTCACAAAGACTCAGAAACATGTCTGGAGTGGAATGACGTCCAAATTTTCCTTCAGCATCATTCAGAAACGTCCACCTCGAAGCCAGTGACGTGAGTCGGCCGCTCACTTTTTATAGTATCTAATGTGGCCGAAGGTCTCTCAACAAATTCATTTCAAATGTACAAGCACTTGAGTTCAGTGAAGGGGAACTTCTGTGGATGGAGCACTTTGTGATTGTGTTTCAGCTGCGCAGGACCTGTTGCAGTAAGTGAATGGTACAGTGGTGAAGCCTGTGAAAGGGTTTGGAAAGTCGATTGATAATTGAACTCTGTCTGAATGTAGAGCTGAATGTGGAAGAGGTTTTTCCAATGACCGTCGTGTCCTGACAGTCAAAGACTATTCTTTTTTAAAAGTATAAGACGTGTGCTGAGGTAAGTACATGACGGAGTGTTAAATCCTCCGTTTTCTAAGTGCTTCATCTTTTCAATAGGAGTCTCTTTTTGACCATCAGCATCTCTTTTGTATCAAACCTTTTGCTTTAGGGAACTCTCGGCAGGCGTATACGTGGCAATATGCTTTTACTTATTTGCACAAATTCCCTTTGTCTTAAATCGCCACTGATGTTTACCAGTTTTGATGGTAACTTTGAAAACATTGTACAGTGATTATTGAAGCAGACCTGTTATTAATGCATCTATCATGATAAATAGTTGATTTGAATTGATTTTAAGTGCTTGTTGCTTTAAAAAAAAAAAAAAAATCCTCTGAATGATTTTTAATTTTCCACCTTAATACCTGCAGTGCATTCAATCAGCCCTTCACATGATTATTTGGGGATCCATTGTTCATTTTCTCAAATCAGCCTCAAGGTGAAATATGATTTAAAGTGTAAACTTACAGAAAGTATTTCATAGTGTTTCAGTACCACTTTATTTTACAGGTCCATTTTTTTCAAATGGGTGTAATCAGGTGTTAACTGTGAGCAGTGAAGTGAGCAGTGAAGTGAGCAGTACGGCTACAGCCGTAGTTGCCATGGTTACAGTAAGTACAGTACTTTAAGATCCAGAATGTGGAAAACGTTCTGTACCAGTCAAACACTCATTGTTATAATATAGAAATTAGGCAGTACGAATAAATTTTGTCCACCTCGTCATTACAAACTGCAGGAGGACTGAGTTTTGCTCAGTAAAATATAGTTTTGTGGTTTGTACTGTAAAGCTCACTGTGGCTGCTTCTCGTGTAGAAATCTGAACAGTTGACTGAAAATATACAAACAGGAGTTCTTGTTTGTCTCCTATGAATTCAGCATTGAAGTGGTGGACCCTGCCACTAACAGTAAAAACTAGAAAAGCACTCTGAGAGCGCAGACCTTCACCAAGCACTGTTAAGGCCAATTCATACTTTCCGCGTCCGCATGTGCGCGTTGGTGCGCGACGGTCCGCGTCACGTAAATGTCATCGAAGACGTCAGCAAGCGCTCGAGCGGACAGGCACGGAGGCGTCCGCCTGCAGCTCAAAAAATGTGACCTGGGCGCAGAGGGCGCGAGCTACTGCGCATGTGTAAAAATCAATACAAGCAACTGCACTGCGCCTGCGCCAGCATATCAAGATGGACGCCTTCGAGTAGAGACTTTGCGAGGAGAATCCTTCAAAAAAATTCCTGGATCCAGACGGTGATCCAGATCACTTCCAAAATCTAATCATTTGTTCCTTATCCCAATCTGGACAATCCCTGAAAATTTCTTCCCAATCCGTCCGTAGGTTTTTTAGTTATTTTGGAAACCAACAGACAAACAGACAGACAAACAAACAAATAGACAAACCCCGGCAAAAACATAACCTCCTTGGCGGAGGTAACTATAAACAGACTTTCTTAACTGTAATAAATAAAATGGGCAGTACTACAATGAATGTCATTTCATTAAAATCTATTCTTGCTTCCCTGATGTTCTGTGCATACACAAAAACACTTTGGAAATAAATAGCCACATGTAGACCTTTAAAGGAAACTACTTATTATAAGGTTGTCAGTGAAATTATTTTTGGAAATCGCAGACCTGTAAAATGAAGTGTTTGAGATACACTGTACATAGAGTCTTAAACACCCAGAAATGTGTGGAAACATGACGCACTGTGGAGTTTCTGTAAAGGTGTGTGACTTGTGTTGTGAAGTCATTTCATGTGTTGAGTTAAAACATGATACTGTACCATCTAGTTTCTGAAATCTGCAAGTTTAAAAAACCCAACAGAGTTTTGTATTGTACTGTAGGATCTGTGGTTTTCTCTGTTCTTCCTCTGAAGCTGGAGAATCTTCTCTTCTCTTTGACATTTACACATTTACGTTAACGCATTATTCACACAGGAAAACATTTGACAACATGGGATACAATTCTTGTACATTTTGTACAGAGGCTTTTGAATTCTCCAGAGGACTGAAGTATAAAGTTTAGTGGTACTTGAATCATTAAATAAGCTTTTGTATATGCTGTTCTTTGTATCATTGGATAATTTAGCCCATTTTATATTGCCTGTCTGTATACCAGTATACATGTACTGTATAATATACCTGTTATATGTAAGAACTTCAATACATACGGACAAAGAATTCAGTTGTGAATGTGAGTATTTGTTTGTTTGTTTGTCTAATTCAGCTTTATTTGGGGCTGAGTATTTTTTGAACTGTAATCTATCCACAGCTACTCTAGAGGAGGCCGACACTATAAATACAGTATAAAAGTAAAGACGAAGGATTCAGCAAACTCCTTTCAAATCGACCCTCTCACTCTGAAATCACAAGTGTTTCTTTTTGCCAAATCAGACCCATCCTGTCAGATACTGTGTAATATGTCAGAATATACCCATTATGTTTTGCTTTTTATTAAGCAGATGATCTTCTGATGGTGACAAGATAATGAGAGGGGTCTGAAACTGCTCATGTTATTTGTGAGCTGAGCCTCTGACACCTCCACTTGTCTGAAGTTGTTGCTCATGATATATACTCTCAGCTAATTTTATTGTTTCCTATTGTGCATCATGTTGAATGAGGATGTCACTCAAAGATTAAAATGATCACATGCTAGATTTTTCACTGGATATTAGATTAGCAGTTGTTTGTCACAGAAATGTGTCTCTCAAAGAAACAAGAATTTATATTGTTAAAAAACTAAAAACTATGCAGGTTCTCCACAAACAGATATTGGACTGAATGAATTCTGCCATAAAGAAAAGTCAATTTTGTGAAGACTAAATCCTGTTACTGTTATTTCTGCTGTTTATTATGAACCAGGATTGTTTGGTTTCTCAGACAACAGCTGAGTTTTCTGTCCGTCCAGCAGAGGGAGGACTGTGTTCACTCTTTTATATTTGAAGCAGAAACTTTTGAACTTTTCAGCCTGAAAATGCAGCTGAAAGTCCTGAAAGGTGAGTTTATGTAAGTCAGTGGTTT
Organism: Pseudochromis fuscus; assembly: GCA_900323345.1. Lineage (NCBI taxonomy): Eukaryota > Metazoa > Chordata > Actinopteri > Pseudochromidae > Pseudochromis > Pseudochromis fuscus. Next base: position 38,165 of record OOFC01013462.1, on the reverse strand, counting down.
TTATTTTATTAACCTCACCAGGGTAGATAGTTTACACCTCACCTGTACCCCTAGTAGGGTTGTTTTTTCGACATATTAGTGATGCATTTCTATTTTATGTTTTTATAGCAGTTTATCATTTTTATGCAGATTAACCTTTTTTTTCTGAGTTCAAAAAAGCACATTCATCATTTACTTCAAACTACAATGTTCATTTTCTAATTTACACTACATTTTTGGCCATTTCAGGTATATTTTTTTATAATGTTCCCACTTTTTAACAGCTCATGTAAACACTTTGAAACATTGTACAAACAATTACCGTATTTTCCGGACTATAAGCCACTACTTTATTCCGACGCTTTGAACTTAAACACCGGTGTGGCTCATGTATCAGCAGCACGAAGCTCGTTAGCTTTTTACAAGCTAGCAAGCTTCGCGCCGCCGATACATTTAGCGTCGTCACATCAGACCCGGTCAGAGTGGACCACATGAAACTGTTCGAATAAATTCAATAGCGGCTTATAGACAGGTGCGCTCATTAGTCTGGAAAATACGGTAGTTATTTATTGGTGAGTCAATTTTTTTTAATGTATCCTGTGTTTTTTCTATTACATAATTACTGTTTTTATCATTTTTTTGTCCTTGAAACCTTTTTGCTGTCCTGACTAATATGCAGTTGCTAAAATCTAATTTCAACTATAACTGTAAGTAAAAGATGGATGTAGCCAGCAGGTCTCAAAAGTGAAGCCAACACAGAAATGTAAAAAAGTGCAATACCATTGATGGCCACTAGATGCTGGCTCCAAAAATCTCTGGATTTCCTGAGTTTACCAGAGTTTTAACTTTTTCTAAACTGTCTTTCACTTCCTGTATACATTGCTTTTGTCTCCTTGTATTGCTGCCCTGTTAACTTCATTATTATTACAATTACTATGATTACTGTATTTTCTGGACTATAAGCCGCCACTTTTTTCTGACGCTTTGAACTTAAACACTGGTGTTTCTCATGTATCGGTGGCACGAAGCTGGTTTGCTTTTTACAAGCTAGCAAGCTCCGTGCCGCTAATACATTTAGCGTCGTCACATCAGACCTGGTCAGAGTGGACCACATGAGCGGCTTATAGACAGGTGTGCTCAATAGTCTGGAAAATACGGTAATTGTTATTTTGTCACCTTCTGGAAAGATGTTGCAGTTGGGGTGGTTATTCTAATCAATCACATCTTTCCTCCTCACCTCTGAAAGATATTTCCTGACAACGGTGCTGCCAACTGATGTAACCAGTGCTGGTTTCAGCACCACAGCTCCTGCATTGTTCCTGTGGGGCAGGTGCAGAATCACCACAAGCCAATAAGCAGGTTGCTGCAGGCAGACAACATCAAATTATCCAGCGGAGGAAACGACGTGTAACAGTGAAGAACTGTTGCCCCAAAGCAGGAAACACTTCACTGAGTCCAAGACCCAAATAGAAGTTGTTGGTGACAAACTGTTGGATTAATCTGGCTGTGAGACGAGGTCTCAGCTCTGTTAACGCTTTCCACTCTGTCGCTGCCTGAACCAGAACCAGGCTAATCTCAGATATTCACATGCAACCAGGTGAGGCAATAAAATGGATGCAGCTTTTGTTGTGCTTCATTTGTGTTGCATCAGATTATGGTGGAGTTGCAGTTGAGAATGTTAAGAACAGGTTTAATATCATGAGCATTTACTGCTACTGTTTGATGTGTTGAGTAAAAAAACTTACATTTTGCTCACGGACTGTTTATAGAAAGGACGATGTTAATGTGACATCACCTGTTGTTTTTTAGCCAAGAGATCGGTATTTGAAAGTCGTGGCTGGTTCATGGCTGGTCCTGATGGAGACCTCTTCCTCTTCTCTCAGCCTACTATCTCCTTAATGATGAAGGATTTTCAGATGGACTAGATCACTGAGGAGAAGAGTTGACTTTATGACATCAGAGTGACTTGTGGAGTATTTCAAGATTGAAAATGAGGCTTGTTGAATTGAAGTTACCGTATTTTCCGGACTATAAGCCGCTACTCTTTTCTGACGCTTTGAACCCTGTGGCTTAAACGCCGGTGTTTCTCATGTATCGGCGGCACGAAGCTCGTTAGCTTTTTACAAGCTAGCAAGCCGCCGATACATTTAGCCTCGTCACATCAGACCCGGTCAGAGTGGACCACATGAAAATGTTCGAATAAATTCAATAGAGGCTTATAGACAGGTGCGCTCAATAGTCCAGAAAATAAGGTAATTGGAGCCAGAGTTTGGTTGGAGTCAGCATCTAGTGGCCATTGAGAGTATTGCACCTTTTTACACTTTGCATTGGCCTAATTTTTTTCCTATATCCAGTCTATGGCAAATAAAACTGATTCTGCAGTAGAAAGTAGTATATCATTCTTTTTGGAGATCTTCCTGCAAATATAGTCATGTGTATTTTTTCTACAAAATAATGACATCAGAGACATACAGTGTTGTATTGTAAGGACAACTGTAAATCACACCTGTCTTAAATTCTTCATGGCTGAATTGCACTGAGCTGCTTTTTTGACTCCCACTCAAAGGCGTTCAGCAAACCCCTGATAAACGAACCACAAAATGAGCAAATCCACCTTTTTTCCCTGAACTTTTTATACACTGACCCGCCGTGCTGCAAAATCTAAAGTACACTTATCATAATTAACTTTTAAAAAGCGGGAATTGCTCATAGACTGGGCACTGAGTTTTTCAGACATACCTGCTAAAAGCTGTTTTGTAATTCTAAAACCAGCGATTTGCAGCAGCTTCAGCCGCTGCACTGTATGTGTCTGACAGCTCCAGGTAATCTCAGGTGTAAAGGTGTAAAACTGCAGCTGTATATGCTCAGTAATTGTTCCCCGGGAAAGAAACTGATGGTAAAAACAACCAGAAAGAAACTGGTGAAAGTTGTTTGTTCCCACTGGCAAAATTCACTGTTGCTTCTCAGTCAACAGAAACTGAGGGGAGGTGAGGGATGCTGGCATGTCTGGGTAAAGCTCCTCACTCTTCTATACACACACACACACACACACACATCACCTGCAGGCATCCAAACACACCTACACACCTGTCCGACGCTACAAGCAATTACATTAAAAGTGTCGGCTGATGATGTCATTTCAGGGATGAGTTATGAAGGGCGGCAGACAGAAAGGAGGAGCAGATCGATGTGATGGCATCTTTTACAGACTGACGCAGGGCGGGGCAGAGGAGAGGGAGTCGGGAGACGGGAGACGGACCGGAAAAGCCGAGATTTACAAGTAGGATGGAGGAGAAAAAAAAAAAAATCACCTTATCGCCATAGCAACAGGTGCTTTTAAACTGGCTTGCCTCGACATTTTAACAACAAAAAAGAGGAGTAGGAAAATATTTGTGCCGTTTTTTCGAGCCCCATTTGAGAGGCAGCACAGCAGCACTCAGGAGGGGACAGAGAGAGAGAGAGACGGTTAAAAAAAAAAAAAAAGCTCCAATAAATGAAAAGTGGCCGAGACAGAATGAGTAAGTGTGGTCTACCAGACGGTAAAAAAAATAAAAATAAAACCCTCACTGCTGCCTGGGCGTTGTTCTGACTGAAACCAACAGTATAAAGTCAATGAAATAACTGAAACTTCATCTTGATATATATATAAAAAAAAAGGTAACACATTAATCCACTTTATGCAATAATTTAATGTCCAACCATCAGCCAGAAGTGACCATATTTATAGGAGACCACACTGTTGGTCAAACTTGCCACGCCCCTAAATATTCCTCCTTTTGAAGCCAAATCTACTTAATGATGATTTTTTTAAGATCTCTCATGACAATAGTTGACTTAAGCTAATGACATCAGAAAGATTCAAGAAAAAGAGAAGTATTGACTTTTTTAAATTGAAGTCAGGTGAAGCCAGAGTCTTCTGGAGACAGCATCTAGTGACCACCGGTGGTATTGACTTCCTCCTCCTTATATTTGATACCTGGTTGCTTCATCTATTTCTACATATAGTCGAGATCAGAGGATGGGATCTTGTCAAAGAAAAAAAATTGAATAAACTTTTTTTGTAATTCTTCTTTTTTTTAAGCAATGCAGTGTTGCTGCTTCACCACAAGAGGGCAACAGTGCTCATTCTACAGCATCAGTACAGCTGGATTTTGCCCTGGAGGAGGTTTGGACTCTCTGAGTGCTTTCTAGTTCTCTATTTAAATTATTTTCAGTAGCTTTTGTCTTTTAACGTCTTCAGTAAATTATTCTGAACTGCCTTGTTGAAAGCTTTGCTACAATACACCTGCCAGCTCACATGTTAATGTATGTATAGGATTTATGTATGAAGTAAAGGTGTAAAGATTAGTCGACAGTCAACAAAATCAGTAACAAAAATTGTTGTCAACAAATTTAATTGCTGGCTGTTGTTGCAAGATGTGTTTTTCAACAGAATGAGGCGTCTCCTCTCCTCCCTGTCTCTGACTGCGGTTGTGATACCGTTATAGACTGATAGAAATGGATGAAGTGAATGTGATGTCACGTATTAGGACCGGATGGCATTTGAACATCACGATTTTTGGAGCCAAAAGTTGATGACAATTTTATACGAGGGAAGGAGTGAGGAGGTGGGTCTGCCCAATGTCTACGAGACTCGACTTCAACGCTGCGCTCATTGGAGGCCAGGCTTGTCCATCCAGGTAACCACACCCCTAAAGCTTCTTGTATTTGAAGCCTAATATCTACTTAATCATGATTTTTTTTCAGATGAACCACCAGAGAAGATTAATTCATTTTAACTGATGACATCAGAATGACTTGAGAAAAAAATATTGAGTATTTCATGATAAAAAATGACGATGTTTGAATTGAAGTCAGTTGGAGCTGAGTTTGCTGGAGCCAGTATCCAGTGGTCATCAGGTACATCACACTTTCACATTGGCTTCATTTTTGAGCCCCACTGACTTGCTTCATCCATTTCCATAAACAGCAAGTATCTGTGTGCAGTAACCGATTCTCATATAAATCTGCAGCACTGGCCCGACTACCTCAGTCAGTAGAGCATGAGCCTCTTAATCTCAGGGTTGTGGGTTCAAGCTCTATGTTGGGGGTGACAACTCTCAGCAGCTAAGTTGATTGATAAGTTTGCTTTGCACATAATTTAAACAACTTCATATTAAAAAGCTGACAGCTACATAAGAGTAATTGAATAATTATGTCATTCATAATCACATTAGGCAACCAATGGTTTCACTAGCTGATGATTAATCCACCATCAAAACAGACGTTAGCTGCAGCTTCAGTATGAAGTCAACACATCATCTTTCGGATAGTTAGTTATTCATTAGCGTAGGCTCCCTAGCCTAAAGTGAATGTTTGAAGCAGTAATTCACACTTAAATGTTTCATTCTGTCATGCATTACTTACTCTCTGCTATTACTGATGCTCTCTATCATCAAACACAAAAGGAAAACAGCTTGATGAAACTGTTATTTTGTCTGTTACCCAGATACCCTCACAGAAACTGTGTCGTTTCAGTGAAATTTAATGAGACAAATAAACGTATCCAACTATCCAGCAGGGCTTATTATGGAGATGGCAACCCAGAAATAGACCTACGCTGCTGTAGATGGTTAGAGCAAGTCTGTCAGCATCGCCTGACCCTTTAAAGTAGGAACGCTCTGCCTGCAGCTGCTCGTATATCATTAGAGTCTGAGTGCGACCGGTAGGAGGACTGAAATTGGCGCTATTGGCAGAGATCCCGGGAGTCATTAAGACCGGCCTCTAGCTGTCATTGTGCCCCACGCCCCCCCCCATCTGTGGCTCCGGTGGGGCCCGCGGGCCAAAGTTGGGCCCCCACAAAGTTCAGAGCCATCCCAAAGGTCCCAGAGTGATAAGACATTACCGTATAATGAGGGAGATTATTAGCAGCATAAAGGTACACCTGCTGGGTCTGTACATGTCGTTCTCATGGATGCACTTGTGAAACAAAGCTTCAAGTGTTAAACACAGTCACCTTCTGTGGGGAGACTCTCTGATGCCTGCTGTAGGTTAAACTGGAGATTCACATCAGATTGACACATGACAACATGTTGACAAAACTCTCTAAAAACATTCAGTCTCGGTCAGTCACTGCTTCTTTCCTGATTTAGCTCTTTTCTTTATGGTGAATATGGATTTTAAACCTGAAATTAGCTGAATTGTGAGTAATGAAAGATGAGAAACAGGTTACATTTAAAGGTTAAACCCAGTAAATCTGTTTGTCTGTCTCTCTGGGGAAATGTCTGTTCGTCCTCTCCTGAGTTTCACCAGTGTTGGATCTTTTTTTGTTTTCCTGCTCTGATACAGTCTCGTCCATCCCTCCTCGTGTTGAGGTATGTTGTCTTGTCTTGCTGAACCTCCTGTGAAACCTCTGGTGTTTATTTTATTTATCCCTGCTCCTGGTTTTGTTTACCAACCTACATTTTGTATCGCTGTGGTTAATTAAAAGCTCGCCTTTTGTCGAAAGCTGCCTTTTTTTGGGGTCTTTTGGGTTCTTCTCTTGCCCTCCTCAAACAGAGTAAAATGTTATTAAATCAATTTTATTGCCCAGTATGTTTTCACATATGAGAGGTTTGACTCAGTGTTTTGGTGCAGAGGAACAAACATACTGTAGTAAGCCGAAAAAAGGGAAAGGCAAAAAAAAACAAAAAACAAAACAACTGCAGTCAGAAGCAGAAAGAGAAAATTTACAATTTATAATATACACAATATGTTACTAAAATGTAAGATCTGCACAGTTTATACAAACTACTCACAAGAAATGTGCACACTGTGTAGTATATGAATATCTGACATGTGCAAGGCAGTAGTACACACTGCACACTGAGACAGATGGTGTGTGTAACATGTAATGTGTAGTGACTGCTGGGGGACTGTAGGGGTCCTGATGGCTCACAGCTCATTGGAGAAGTGGAGAAACTTTAAGAGTAAAATGATTGCATTACCTTAATCATCAAAATGAAAGAGTATTTTGAGTAATGTTTGAATAAAACCAGCATCAAATGTTTTCTGTTTTGTCTACCAGCTGTGTCTGAGCAGGAACTCTGTATTGCTAACATTGTTATGTATCTACAGTGTTCAGCCAAGACAAATGACAAAGGAAACATCCCCTGAGAATGATGAAGATCCCAGATCATATGTCAGGTCTGTTGTTTTGACCTGTAATTGTAGATCTTTGATGGTGGCATCAGTGCAGTTCTATGACTGATGGCCAGCTGCTTTGAAAGTATCATTTTTCAGGACTAATCAGAATAAATTGGTTTCAGTTGTGACTGACAAAGGATGCAGTCAGTACAGATCCAGACAGAGAAGGAAGAAAGCAAATGATTCTGAAGAGATAAACAAAGAAATAAATAAGAAGTGTACTTTTTGAAAGCCACTATTTTTGTTGCATTTGGATGAAAAATATGGTGAATACATAACGGACGAAGCTAACATCACCTCACGTCAATGTTTGTGGACTCCAGGAGTTTGGTATTTGAATGTCACCATCTTAGATTTTTGGAGGTGGAAGTGACCATATTTGGATATGAAGCGAGGAGTGAGGAGGCGGGTCTAACCCTTGAACCTGAGGACACTGTCCAATGTGAATGAGACTGGAGTTCAGATCTGGTCTCATTGGACTTTTGTGCATTTTGAAGCCAGGAGTACGGCATGAATGTCCAAACCACCAATATACTGGAGACCACATATGTCAATCAAACTAACCACACCCCTAACTCCTCCTCTTCTCCATAATATCTCCTTAATGATGACATGATTTTCAGATGGACCACCTGTCAATCAGACTAACCCTGCCCCTAACTCCTCCCATCAGATCTATGAGAAGAAGAGTTGACTTTATCTAATGACATCAGAATGACTCGTGGACAAAATGTATTAACTGAATATTTCAGGATTAAAAATGATGATTTGTGAATTGAAGTCAATTGAACCCAGAGGTTTTTGGAGCCAGCATCTAGTGGCCATCAGTGGTATTGCAGTTTTTTGCTTTTTAGTTTTGATACCTGGTTGTTTTGTCCATATAGGTGCATAACCTTTAGGCACTTTACATTTCATATTCTCCATCCCGCAGGTCAGTACAGTTTTACAAATGGATCATGCCAATTTTCCTGATTGATCACTGTGTTTGTTTTTATTTTACATTATTTATTCCACAGATGGTAATAAAGTAAGTTTATGCTAGAATGCTAATAAGAAGAAAGCTCTAAACAGCAAGTGTAGATTCCTGCAGCGAGCTTTACAAACACCCAGTGAAATGTTTGGCAGGTCGAGTAGTTGTTTTGTGTAAGATTAGATTTTGTATGTTTATTCTGTGATGACTGGTGGTCACTTACCCCGAAGTTGGAGGCTGCAAATCTGGCTGGAGCAGAGACGTTGGTGGAGGCGGTGGGGTGGGCGTAGAAGGCATTGATGTTGGCCAGCAGGGTGCTCATCACTGCCGGCACTCCTGACAGCATGTACTTAGAGGACAGGCAGGAGAAATGGCTGAGGAGGAGACGAAGGAAGGAGACAGACAGAGGGGGAGATAGAAGGAGGGAAGGTTTTGGTGGGAGGGTGATATAAGGTATAAAAGAGGTTAATAAACAGCAGGGTGGGAGGTGTGTGGATGTGGAAAGCAGGGGAAAGTGGGTGGGCAAGACATGGTGAAAGGATAGGACAGGTGTGGAAAGGAAAGGAGGGTTGAAGAGGACATAAAGACACAAAGATCAGAAGAGAGGAAGGGAGAATAAAATACAGAAGAAGGGAGACAGGAAAGGAGGAATAGTGAGGTATGATTGGAGATGAGAAAAAGATGAAAGACAAGAGAGGTGGGAAGGAAACAAATAAAATGAATGAATTCACCAGTGTACAGCTGTTGCCTTATTTCCAATTAGCCTCTGTAAATCACACACATCTTATTTACATTTTGCTCTTACACTAAGAAATAAGGGATTCATGTGTAGAGAAAAATACTGAATTAATTTAAGTGGTACCTGAAGATCTGTGAAATTTGGAGCTAGAAGAAGCTACAGGCTACAAGCTGTGTTGTTTGAAGTTGTGTTTGATCAGACATGGTGGAGCTACTAAAGGATGCAGTATGGGAATCAATGGATACAGCATTTTTAAAGCATAAACCAAACTCTAGTTCCTAAAGTGAGATTATTTTCATATGCTGACATTTGATTTTGAACATTATGTTTAAAATCTGTACCTCAGATTAACATGTATCAAACAGAGATGGTATATAACAGAAGGACGTAGCCACAGTGACGTCATCCATTGGTTTGTGGACTAGTGTTTTAAATCCTGCAGATTGGTCATTGCCATCTTGGATTTTATGGAGCCAGATATGACCATATTTGGAGCAGAGGGACTGAGACTGCAGCGAGCCTCCTGTGACAAAACCCACCTGTATAATTTAAATATGTATACCTTAAAAAAAAGAAAGAGGGAGGATGTGTCTGAACTGATTGGGTGTCCACAAATCGTAAGGTTTGGGGTTCGATCCCCGCCTCCAGCTGTCCACATGACGCAGTGAAAGACACTGAACCCTAAGTTGTATGGTGTATGATTGTGTATGTGATAAATGTGAGATCTAATTAGATTGATTTAACTTTACACATTCATACAATTTATACCGGTGATGTATATGAAAATTCACTCCCTGTACAGCTGTCATAAATGCAGAAATTAGCCCCAAACCAAAGTTTTTCTCCCAGGTTGTAAACAAGGTTGTTTCTGCAGGAAAGTGGAAATTATATCGTGCAGATCTGTGGGCAATGACACGCTTTTGAGGCCTCGAGTGGACATTTGAGAAAGTGCGGTTTCTCGCACTTCTGCTGAAGGCTTATTTTTTCAGCCCTGGAGGTTGGTGCTTGTTTTCAAATAACAAAACAATTTTAACGTGACAAAGCCAAAGGTGTCACTAATAATGACGAAACTCAATAAAATTATTCAGATCTGATGCTCCCCTGCAGCTTTTCATAGTATTTATATTGGGTTTCAGATCTCTGGTTTTACTTTACTGTTTTGGTTCAAAGTCACAGCTCATCATTTTCTGCTGCAACAGGCAACTGTTTTTATTAAAAACTAATTTAAAATAAGCTTTATAAACCCACTTTACATTGTATCTGCCCAACAGTAATCAGCAGCCAGATATAGTTAGTGACAACCTAGTAAACATAGCGAATCATGTAGCAGCTTAAGAGTCTGAATTTTTTCCCTGGGTGTTGGTAGAGACCAACAATAGTGATAAAAGAGACTTATATTTACCAAGCACCCACAGACACAACAAGAAATAGGAATCACACATGTCCCTGTGCAACTGTGGGATCTGTGAGGCCATAAAAACAAACTCCCCTCAGAGATACATCATTCATTATATACTCCTGCACAAAACTGTAAACTGTGAGCTATGAACTTGTGTGCTAATTACCACTAATTGTCAATTTGAGAACATGAGTTATTAATTAAGAGAGTGCAAAAAACTAACAGCTGACAGGGTCTATAAAAACAGGCAAACATATGAATTTAGCCAAAAGTGAAGGAGCCAAACTGTAGCTGCTCAGTTCAGACAGCTTTCAGCAAGGCTTGTATAACGGCCGCAGAGTTTCTGTGTATTTTAATCACCATTTTCATTTGGCTGTGCCATTGATTGGCTCATATCCTCTTTTCCACGGGGACACAGTCTGGGCCATTTCTGCTCACAACTTCAATTCACTCAGTGCTTCCCACTATGATTATGTTATGAAACTTTTCCCAACACACAACGCAAACACACAGAGACCTTCTCTGTCCCTTCAAGTTCAAATTCTGACATTATTAATGTAATTAAACTAGTGTGTGTGTGTGTGTGTGTGTGTGTGTGTGTGTTTTCTCCAGCTGCCTACAATGATCTGATCAAACAGCAGTGAAATCTCTGAGGTGACGGGTCATCTTTCCTCATTAGATGAGATAAACTAATTTGCATGCTGTTTATAGTTCATGACAACCCTTCCCACCTCTCATCACATCAACACACACGCACACAGACACGCGCGCACACACACACACACACACACACACACAAACACACATACAAATGAGCAAATTGCAAAAGAGAAAACAGT
>OOFC01013462.1:0-24101 GCA_900323345.1 Pseudochromis fuscus | reverse complement strand
GGGGAAGACGGCTGAAGTGTCTGGAGAGCCCCTGAGAAAATAAACATATGTTCAAAACCTCACACCATCTATTATCAGCCTGTGGTCACCAGCCAGGAAACACTGATTTCTGTGATGAAGCAGATTTCATTTTAAAGCACTTTAACCCTCCTATTACCCTCAAACTTACTAACATCTTTAACCCTTGGGGTCAGTTTGACCTCATTAAATAAACATAACAGTAAAGTAGAAGAGTTTAATTAGATTTTGCTCTACAGTATGTTGCAGAAGCATTTTTCAAAATAATTGCTGAAAAACCACACAAATGTTACTACTCAAATGATCAAAGCAGGATGAATGTCCTGCAGAGGAGAGGAGGGAATCAGGACGACCTGAGGGATTATACAACGTTACTTCATGAAGTCAGAAGACTCAGTGAGCAGTTGTCCACTGGGAAAAGCCAAATATTTGTCTGAAACGTAGTGATCCACAAAACTTTACCAAGACCTGGAGGAAAATAATGATTGAGTTGAACAGACAAAAGTTCCTGAAAGAAATGTTCATCATCAGGGGAAAAGAAACCAAGAGGGAGCTGAAGAGTCTGCAGAAGTATTCTGATGCAGACACACTGCAAAGATCACCTCTCAGGTCCACAGCACCATCAGGCAGAAGATGGAGAAGATGGACCTGCACAAAGACGAGATGATGAGGAACTGAAGGTGGCTCATACCATCAACCAGGAAAAGTTTGAAAGTGAATTACAGGCAGAGTGAGAGAAGAACAAGACTCTGCAAGAAGAACTGGAGAACTTGCAGTGATACCAGGAGCTCAGCTCAAAGCCTGATGCTGAGGAGAGACAGCAGACTGAAACCTGTCAGTGTCAGCTCCAAGAGGAGAACAAGGCTCTGAAAGAGGAACTGGACAGCATGAAGATTTCAATCCAGGAGCTCAGCTCCAAGTATGAAGCTGATGTCCTTGCAGTGAGGCAGACGATGGAGACCCTTCAGCAACAGCTGGAAGAAGAGAGGAGAGCTCGCCAACAAGAACTGGAGACAATGAAGTTTTCATACAACCAGCTCAGCTTAAACTATCAAACGGATGTCATTGCAGAGAGGCAACAAACTGAAACGAATGAAGTCCTTCTCCAACAGTCTGTCACAGGACCAGCAGCTCCAAAAGAAACTCAGAAGAACAAGACATGATTTGTCAAAAGATGACACTGGAGATCTTCATCCTGCACCAAAATATATCAGAGAAAGACCTGCAGTTGAAGGCAGAGCTGGAGCAGCTGAAAACTCAGCTCAGTGAGCAAACATCTCTCAACACCGAGCTGTCCAACACCTTCAAGGATAGACATGACTTTGGATCTCCGAGAAGAAAAAGCTGTTCGGCACAAGGAACCATCGCAGCAAGAGGTGTCCATCCCTTACCTTCCTCCTCCTGATCATATTCCCATGACGGTGGCGGAGGTTCTCCCAGACAAAATGAACAATCCTTCACTCTGGAAAAGAACCAACCACCTTCTGGGATGGAGGAAACCAGAGAGGTGGAAAAAAGTCCACTCAGTCAGCTCAGCAACCTCAGATGGAGGTAACTAAGCTGACTTTCCAAGAAGTACCTGAAGACGTTTCATCTCGCATCCGAGAAACTTCTTCAGTTCTGACAGACTGGTTAGGAGCAGCAGGTTTTAAAGTCTGTAGAGTCACTAACAAGGTCACTGATACAGCTAGCTCGTTAGCACTCCAGGCTGACGTTGACGACTGTTGTTCAGGTCATTGGAGTCACGTGGAGAAAATAAGTTATAAGGGCAAAACCAACAACCTTGAGCTCCATGAATAAGAGAAACTTCCTTTATCTGTCCTCCTCATCAGGTTAGTATAAGATTTAAAAAAACCAACACCTAAATTGAAATATTTGCCTCTGCATTACTACATTTTTAATATAAAAAGCAAAATAAAAACTTAATCGAGTTAGAAGATATAGATTGAGCTAAACTTCTGAAAAAACAAAACATAAAAACACTGAATCAAGCAGATAAAAAAATCTATTTTAATCAGAGCAATATAAAGTGGCCTCTTCTGTGTGTGTTGCTCTCAGTAACCTTCTCTAAATGGCAGCAGGTTGCATCTTGATAAGAAACACCAGCCTGGTCCTGATACAGGGATCACAGGGGTGGAAAATGTCAACAAACATGAGATGTCAAAATATGATGCAACTTATGACGCATGGTTTAAAAATTAGTTATTATCTTCCTCCACTTACCTATAACTTAAAATTCTGCTCACTTGTTCATCAAATAACTAATCTAACATAAAACATGCAGCGACAAACTATTGGACGTAGCATACTGTTTGCATCTGACATTAATGAAACACAAATATATTACATATGTCTCGTAACATCTTTAAAGAGGGCTAGCTAGATCAACAGTATCTGTAATACTTTCATTAGAAGTATGTTTTGCCTTAGGTATAACCATAGACTGTATTTACACAGGGATGTGGCCACTGGGTGTCAAAAATTAGGTCTAATGTGGAAGTGTGAAAAACTGGCCACTAGCTGCGGGCTCCAAAATAACTTCAACTGACTTCCATTTAAAATCCTCCTGTTCAGTAATGAAAGACTTCACAAGTCATTAGACGCCTCCTCACTCCTCCCTTCATACCCAAATATGGTCACTTCTGGCTCCAAATATCAACATTGTGACCAATGCCAAGGCCTGACATCATAATGGGAGTCCACAAACCAACAGCTCATTATAGCTACGTTCATTCTGTATACAGTCTAAGGGTATAACTGAGTTTTCTTGTACACACCCTCACATGTTTTATTGGACACAACATATTAATTCAATGCAATTCAACTTTATTTATATAGCACTTTAAAAAGACAGCATAGTCAGTCAAAGTGCTTAATAAATATGATATTTAGTAATCCACTGAAGAGAAACATATGTAATTATTTAATATTCATTTGCCTCTTCTACAGATCTGCAATTCTGCTGTTTAATTTCTTGATTAGATTAATTATCAATAATCATCTATCTAGACCAGAGTATTGGAGAAAGCTGTAATCAACCAAGTGAAATCACTTGTGCACTATGGGGGCTTTAGAAAAACAATGTGAAACCTTCCCCTGCCAGACGAAGGTCACGGTGGCTGTGACAGTATTTGTTTGTACATGTTGAAAGCTCCTGAAAGCTCCGGCTGCTCCACATGAGCTTTTACAACCAGACACAAAACAGCGACTTGCACTTACAAGCTGTACTTTTCCTCCCAGACCGGGTTCAGGTTGCCGTAGATGGTCTTGGTTCTCTTCTTGGTTTTGCCCACTTGGATGGTGACATACGGGTCACTGGAGCCCGTCCTGTCCTTGGCCTGGAGACCCTGTGCACTCACGACTGAAAACGCACACACACACACACAAACACAAACAGAAGGAATGACTATGAAAAATTGCATAAGAACAACAAACACCTACTCTCTACCATCATCTTTTTTGTTTGTCATTCACACACACACACACACACACACACACACACTCACAAACCAAAACACGAGATATAGCACCCACACAGTTATGCAAAACCTTGTAACACACTACACATGACTCACAGGCAGATGTTGGGTAACAACATTTCTCTCTAGATTACTTAAACAACACCTGTCACCCGATGTTCGGTGCAGCAAGTGTTCAGAGGAGACTTCAGACCCAGAGCTGTGACGTGGTCCGACTTTCAACACAATACAATACTGCTCATTGTCACAACACAGAGAGAGCGCTAAAGGTTGAGTGTAATCGGTTTAGTTTATCACAGCAGAGATGCAAATGTATTGAATTGTAAATGTCCTATTTGGACGTTGTGTTCTGTATATTGTTTTGGCATCACGCTGTCAAGAAAACACAGCAGCATCCTTAACATTTGCAATACAGTCAGAATTTCTTAAGACAATCAGTACAACCAACAATAGACCAAACCGACAATAGAGAACCTGCTAAAAACTTCATCAGACATCCTTAGTTTATGTCTCAAAAGTAAATATTTATGCTGATGAATATGTCAGCGCCGTCTGAATGACAACTCCTTGTGTCATTGTTTACAGATAATATAGTTGAAATGCTTAGTCATGCTGTCACTATAACAATATCATATAGTCTAGAAGGAGTCTCTGATGTAAACTATGCTTCAAGTTTTGATGACAATGACTGAAAAATACACCAAGCAGTGATTTATTTTTTATTTTACCGCTGCCGAAGTGTTTGTTTGTTTGTGTGTTTGACTCTTGGCAAAAACACAGAAATGCAACAGAACACTATTACCTAAAGAATAAATGAATAAATTCTGGACAAAATCAAAAGATAATCCTGAAAAATCCTGAAAGCCCTGATTACTTATAATGATCAAAGATTCCAGCACAGACAGTGAGGACAGACAACCAGTAGGAGGCAGTACAACACACCCACAGAGGAGGAGAGTGAAGCAGGAAGTACAACCAGGAAACAATTAAGTGTTTTGCCTCATAACTTTGACACATCTTAGTTGATTTTGTTGAAAATCTACACAAACATGCAGGATGGTAATGTGTATAATAGGATGTCATTGTGTAGAGATCAGACATAGATTATGCCTTGGTGGAGGTTTGTTCTCTCTGAGTGACTTTCTTGTTGTGTATGGTATGTATCAATTTCAATGCCACAAAGTTACACATTACTCTGAGTGGGAGAGTCATTGCAGGACATCAAATAGAATTCATATTCACACTTTCACTGTTTATACTGTAATTTGTTCAATATATCCTTATGGTACAGAAAAAAAAGAAAAAAATTTGAAATGTAAATAGAAGACATGAAGATTTATGAGATGCACCTTTTAGCTATTGTAGAGAGTGTGCTGATCGTTTCACACATCTCCTTCAGCTGAGATCAGATCAGGACTAATTTAAAAACTAAAAAGCCCCCAGAGAACACAAACCTCCACCAAAGCTTAATCCAGCTGTAGTGAGGCTATAGACTGAACACTGTTGCCCTCTTGTGGTGAAAAAGCAACACTATCTTGGTGAAACGTTTGTAAGTAACAGGTTGCTAATAGACGGATGGAAATGTATCGACAACAGGCTTTTCAGCAACGACTAGTTCCACCATTTTGCATGTGATGACACTATTTTGGAGGTGACTGAAACAAGCAATTAAAATTGTAGGAAACAGCAGAGTGACAGGACTAAATGTATTTCTGCAGGAATGTGTTAAAGACTTGTTCGAACAAAAGAGAATTCAAAATGTGATTCAAGATGTGCAGCACTGATGGAATAATGTGAAGGTCAAACTATTAGTTCTGATCATTTCTAATCTGAGAAATGTTTCAGAGCTACTGAGACAAACTGGCTCCACTCCAGTTAGGTTACAGCAACCTGTTCTGATTGGTGGAAATCATGAATTGTACCTGGAGACATTTCTTTAAACCCTAACTCGCTATGACCGATAATACTTAGTTGGCTCTCTCATTTCCATCAGTACTAACACACAGACTGTTCATTTTGTATAAGTTTCAGTTTCGACTGCACAATAGGCTCGACCCAGTTTGTGTCGGACTTGGTTTATTTCCATAAGTGATTCTGCAAGCCCGGGCTGTGCAATGCATGAAGAAATTTGCTTAAAAATGAAGGTCAACAGGTAGCAAAGAGGCTGTTTAACCAAAGGACGGCTTGTTTTCTGCAGCCCTTCACTGTCACTTTAATCCAGGTGAGAAGGCAAGCGAGAAATCTGCAACAGATACTAATGAGTGTACCTATTTATAGCTGCAGACCTTAACTAGATCGGCAGCTGGAGTGCAAGAGAAGTGATCGACATGTATGCACTTTCTCTACAAACTGTGGGAAGGTAATGGACTGAAGTTTAACATGCAGGCTGAGCTGGGAAGTGCCACATTTGTAACACACATGGATGTGTCACACAGAGAAAAGGTTGGCTACACTACAGTAGCCAACAGGCACCAAAGCAGCAAGTCAGTGGGATAAAATTACTGCGCTTCTCAAGCCTTGATGACACCCTCATGAACGTCATCGCAGGTGTCAAGATGAAAAGATGTGGTTTTTAGGAAACAAGTTTAGTCATCTTTTCAAAATTAAACAAATAATAATATATTGATAGACAGTTGATTTAAAAATATGAAGCCACAGGGTATCAAAAGTGAAGCCAGTGTGGAAGTGCAAAAATGTGCAGTACCACTGATGGCCACTAGATGCTGGTTTCAAAAAAACTCCAATTGACTTCAATTAAAAATCCTAATTTTCAATCCTGAAATATTCAGTCAATACATTTTTCCACAAATCATTCTGACATTTGTTAAAGCCAGCTCTTCTTCTCAGTGATCTGGTCCATCTGAAAATCATTTCATCATCAAGGAGATATTAGGTCGAGACAAGAGGAAGATTTAGGGGCGTGGTTAGTTTGATTGACGGGTCTGGTGCCACTTCAAAATGGAAAAAAGTCCAGAAACCAACGGAGTGATGTCTCATTAGCTTTGTCCATCTGCTATGTATACACTGATGATTATATCAAGTATTTTTCAGACTGTATTTCTTAAAAGAATAGCTTCAGGTGGAGCATTAGGCAAGACGAGGGACACTAGTGTCATATTTGTGCTATAAATGTAAAGCTAGAGCCAGCAACAAGGTAGCTTAGCTCAACACAATCTGGAAATGGGAAACCAAGGCCATGTCCAACAATAACACAAACACTGCCTCCCTGTGCCTCCAAAGATGGCAAATTAATTAAAACTGAAAACAAACCATTTTCTCTATTTCAGATCTTTTTGTCCAACTGAGCCAATAACTCACAACACGGCCTTGAACACACAAGACACACACACAAGTGCAATACACCTCCTGTGCAGAATGCTCAACAACAGAGGTTTATATTCATTTCTGTTCTCTCATTGCATATACTTTACTCTCTCATTAATTTACTTCTCACAGATACAAATTTATTTTTTTAAAAAACTAATTTTTTTTTTACTATGTTTCTTCTTAAACATTTACAAAGTGTTGAACTACTACTTTAAAATACTGCTGCACTTTTCCCAATTCAACATCACTGCTTTCTTTTTCCTAACTTTAAAATCCCTGCACCTCATGTCATGAAACTAAGTTAATTGGGGTCATGTAACAGTTAAACTTTTAACAGGGACTCAGAAATCCAGTGAACCTGAAGGCCCACATGGTTGGGTTCATCACAGGCTTGAAATTAGCTAAAGACAAAATGGGATTGCTCACACTCCATTACATACATTATGCACCTGGCTTGATGAGCTCATAAATACAAATATAAAAGCTATACCTTTTTCTAATTTGAAACGTTTGAGCTTGTTCATTTCTTCCACAGGCGCAGATGTTCAACAATACGTCAATCCATGGTTTCATTCAGTGACTGATCCACTCATCTGTGCTAAAGGGAGTTTTGAATATTCATTAGTGGAGATATTCTCTAGTGAAATCAGTGCATTCTTCAAAGAGCTTTCTACAGAACATCTCCTGTCAGTCCATCATGGAGTTCAGTCACAGCTTGGCTCGTGGCTTTGAGTTTAGAAGTATGTTGTCTGATTGTATTTTAAATGGGTGACACGAAACATGATGAAAAAAATCTAATTATACACAACTTGAATCATTTACAGATGTCTTTGGTCTTCCACATTGGTTCACGCTGAATGACAACTATACAAACATGATATTTAAACAATAACCTTTCAAAGGTTACAGGCACCCACAGGCAGCCGCATTGGAGAAAAGACAACTTCACAAACCTTTAATATTCAAATTATTGTTATCAAGAAGATCGATGCCTTTCTTCCACATTGGCAACTTTAAATCTGTAATGGCCTTTTTTTTTTTTTTTTGGAGGAAATTTTTTATGAAAAAAAAAAAATCTGTGAGTATGTGATCTGACCTTGATCAGCAGAAACATGAGAAGTGGCAGTTAGCACATGACTGTAAATTAATTTCAACAAAGCTCCGTCTGAATGCAGGTCCCCATATCTCCTCTTTAACCGAGCTCATCACTGGTGATCTGGGAGACAAGGTGTGATGGCTGCCATGGCAACACTGCTGCCACTATATGGTGTGATGTGTCTGGTTGCTTTGGTAACAGCGGCTGTCCTGATGATGTGTGGCAATAGGGAGGCGGAGATGCTACTCTGTTCAGTGAGTAAAGACCTACAGAAAACCGGTTAAAGTTTCATTCTGTCGGATAAAAGAGGAAACTTTCCTGTGTGTGGGGTTATGTAAATACTCTGATGGGTATCCACCAGGGGGAATCTGACACACTCTGGTTCAGCGACACTCTGCTTCACAACTCACACAGCTGCTGGTTTACACAAGTGTCGATGACAACCACACCAGCTTTCTCCTGACACAGCTTTGGGATTTGAAAGAAACCAGATTTTCTAACTTTCAGCCACAGTCACACAATCTCACAAGTGTACCTGGGAATGACTGATCCATGTCCTGACAGCTGATGTCTGATTAAATACCAGTTCTCTTTTAGAAAACTGGTTTTATGCATTCATGAGACGAACTGATGAATTTTACTAACTGAACATATTACTTCATTCTGAAAAATTAAAGCACTTACAGGCTCGGCAAAGTGGCTGAAAACAAGTAGCGATGTAGCCTTGAGTTCTTTACACAGAGATGTGAGAGTTGCACATACGGTACAAGAAAAAACTAAGCAGGGAAAATATAAAAAGGAAAGACTGGTTGGATATGGCTGAACTTTCCTGAGTGAAAGTGATTCTGCACTTATTATCACGCTTTTCTGAGAGTGACATCTGGGCTACTGCAATATTAATCTTTCATTTGTCTTTTCATACATTTATTTAAATTAAAATGTCAGGGCTTTGTCCTTTTCATAAGGTGTGTGAAAGGTAAGTGTGCAACTGTCATTTTGTGTTGTCTTTCAATGGCTGTAGAAGAGAAGAAATTCAGTGCTCAGTTTGCCAGGAGGTAGAAAACGAATTAGTTACAAGATGGTTTAAAAGCTCAGGTGAGTGTAAAGACAACTGAAATCAAGTTCTTCCATCCTTTCTTTCATTTACAACATTATAACTTCACTTCAGAAATACTGGGCAGGAATATTTAAATAACTTTTCCCTCACATGGAAGGAAAATAAATGTCCTTTAGATTACCGTATTTTCCTGACTATTGAGCGCACCTGTCTATAATCCACTATTGAATTTATTCAAACAGTTTCATGTGGTCCACTCTGACCGGGTCTGATGTGACGACGCTAAATGTATCGGTGGCACAGAGCTTGCTAGCTTGTAAAAAGCCAACGAGCTTCGTGCCGCCGACACATGAGAAACACCGGTGTTTAAGCCGCAGGGTTCAAAGCATCGGAAAAAAGTAGCGGCTTATAGTCCGGAAAATACGGTACATATCTGGTTATATAGGCAACTGATTTAACAGCAGCTGCATTGACATGAGGCATTTTTTCACAATCAGATTAAATTCTTTCGGATCAGAGATTAAAAGTCTCTGTACACATGGACGCTGGAAGACAATCTGATCTGAGAACAAATTTTCTGACATGTGTTTGTATCTTACATCTAGAAACTCCATTCTGAATGAGCTGGATCAGAAGATTTCAGAGTGTTTACATGAAGCATTTTCATTCTGATCAGAGATTTATTCTGATTACAATTGGTCCATGGAAACATACCCACTGTTAGCCAAAGACATTACAAAATCCTGTGGCTTTTATCACCTTGTTCAGAGCAGTTTCAACCAATAGCATCGTTCCATCCACCTGTCATTCAACCTGCTGTTAGCAGCACAATTCAGATTAGCACCAGAAAACACTGACAGAGAGAAGCAACAGCTGTAGTAGTAATCAGTAGTTCAATCAATCAATCAATCAATCAAACTTTATTTGTAGAGTGCTTAGAGTTTGTTGGAACGGTATCATTAGTTCTGTAACAAACTGTAAAGTGCTGATGTAGATTCTGAGGTTAGTTGAGTTACAAATGGTTCAATCAGAAACAGCTTGTTACTGTGTTACAGTTTTTACAGAGCATCATTGAACATGTCTTCAGTTTGGTTGCTAGGTGACGATAAACCAGCTCTGATGGAGCTGGATGATGTTCCCATGGAGAGACAATAGAGTTCATGCAGTAGTATTGTAGTGTTATCCAGTAACAGCAGCTAGTTAGTTCTGTTTCAATGGTCCAATCAAATTGCTACAAGCGTTTTGTCTCTGCTACATATCCTGTTTGGACATATGTCATGATATGGAAGTTAGACACTCCCACTGAAATGCTGTTTCAGTGCAACTTTAGCTAAGTGTTGATGTTTTTCATTTAAATGTATGAAATTATAGGACATACTGTTGATGGTGATTTTAGCCGACCACTTGGAGGTGCCGTCCAGGACGCTCTGCTTGATGCTCTTCATGTGCTGGGCGTGGATCATCTTGGAGATGTTGAAAATCTTCCTGATCTCCTCAAAGATCTCCGGCTTGTTCCTCTCACGGATCTTCATCCTGTCCTTCATCGCCATGATGATGTGCTGTGTCCGGTCCTCTGCCCCAGTCTTGGAGCTCTTCTCAGCTGCTCCTGAAGACGAGGAGGAGGAGGAGGGCAATCATAAATACACAACTACGTAAGAGGGTAGGAGTTTCTAGTGGAAAGAAAGTAGCTGTGAAACTTTACTCACTCTGAAGGCAGTCGGCGTTTAGTAGCTCCTGGCATTTCTCGTGCACTTTGACACCACACTCTGCACAGCGCATACCCTGGCGGGCGATGCCCCACAGCAGGCCCTCACACTCGTAGCAGTAGGTGGGCGTGGTGGCAGTCCACACCTCGAAATTGTGTGGCGTGGTGCAGGAGATGGGGTAGATGAGAGCCTGCAGGGTTTTCTTGTACACATGGTTTTTCTGTGGGAGTGAAACGAAAGGAAAAGGGATGAGGTGAGACAGAAGTAGAAAGTGTAAAAAAGGATAATAAAAAAAAAGGTTTTTGCAAGGAGATTAAGTAAAGGGAGGACACAAACAACAGGACAGAGAGTGATAAAACAACAACACAAGAAGAAGTGTGAAGAAGGTGAGTATGAAAGGTACAAGATGAAGACAAAGTGAAAGACAGAAACGTAACAGAGACAGAAATGGTTGTATTTTGATGATTTTATTGGTGTAACATTTACGGAAGAATGGTCTGCAAAAATTTATGCATGATAGGTGTTGGGACATTATTAATTGAAGGGTCATTTTTAAGGTGGCATCTCCTAAAAAAAAGCAGAGGAGTGTGAATATGTATTAGAGCTAATTTTTAAAAATAATTCTTGGCTTCTTCTCTGATGAACTAAATTCTGCTGCTGTCCAGTGTAGGAGGAGAGTGGGAGGAGGTGAACACACATCTCCTCGGGATGAAAGGACACCTCGAATACAAGCCCAGTTTGATTTGGTAAAAACAGAATTTGTATATGTGGCACAAGTGAGTCATTATTATCATCATAGTTATTATTATTATATTTCTTCCTATTATAGTAGTAATGGTGTATCATTATATTAATAATAGGCAGCATTGTTTTAAAAACAGTTTCATCGCTCTTTTATTACTATTTACTTTTCCTGGCTCTGATTCAATCCCATCTTTTATTGATCTGTGCTGTTTCTTATTTTACTGTATTTTCTATCTGGTACGATCACCTAATTTTACTACCTTTAAGTTCCCTTCTTACACTCCTGGTATTACCCACAGTATTCTCACAATGGATGGCTAAAAACTGTGGTATTTCAGAAGTATTTGTTCCAAGTTTGTCATGTTTTTCCCAGGCTGTCAACTCGAGAACATCTGCTTGGTGCCTATGAAAATAAGGCAGCACAAAATGTTTCTGTACATATGCTACTTTGTCCTGTAAACAAACACTGGATTTCTGCTTTCCAGCAATAACTAAAAAGAGAATGATGTGAATGACCGTTGCACTATTGACCTCAAGTCTTTTCCCATGTGAACAGGACAGGACGGAAGTGCAAACATGGCCGTTTCCTTAAGGAAATTGTATTTAATATTTATCAGTTAATTAGATTAACTAACACAGAACTAATCAACTCACATTAGATCTGTTGGATCTGTTGCCTTCAGGGTCCTCTGGGAGTTTGGGCTCCTGGGATAGTTGATCCATACAGCCTTTCTGACCTGCCCGAGGCATTTACATTTTTGCTGATCTATAGATGTGTTAAGATTTGGTTTTAACAGTAGTGTCATGTAATCACATCACTAGTGGCATCTTTGTTTACACCTGTATTTAACATATGTCTCCAAACTGTCCTGCTGACCACTTGTGTTCAGATGTCACAGCTCCTAGACATAGTTTTTACATAGCTTGCCAGATGTGCACCAGATTTTGTAAACAGTTTGCAAAGTTAGCTAAAAGAGAGGAGAAGGTAAAATGATTCAAGAATTATCGTACATGTACGGACGGTTCACACTGTATCAGGTGAGAGGACAAAGGTGTTTACGAGTTGTAAATGAGTGCAGAACAAGACAAAGGAGACAACACAGCTCCACTGATGAGGTATTTTCTGTTACATCCTTGTCAGGGGTGCATCAGGATGCATCAGTGTTCACACTGATGTGGTCACATGCGTTCATGACCACCTCCACATGTGGTTTGAGGGATTGGATCTCAGTGCATCTTGATGGTTGTTTACACTTTATGTAAATGTATTTAGCTCTGTTCATTTTCAATCCAATCACCCGAGATGTGTCTGAATATCAACCCCATTTTATGTGAAGTAAATAAGGTGGACATAATGATAGAAACACCTTCAATACACGATACTAAAAGCCCTATTTGTAAGGTGAGGTGAGTATTTATTGCATGGGCTATTTTTAGCATTGCATGTGTGCTGCACAGGCATGTGGATCTACTCTCTACTGTAAAGCTAGCCATGCATACTTTTTTATTTATTCTTCAAATCATTTGCAAAGGACATGTTGCATTGTGTTTGACCTACATTTCATGTATCAGCTCCAAATACACGACTCCAGTAAGCTGGTAATCTTCAAAATAAGACACTGTTTTAATATCTCTGTTTTAGTGTAATTATTCAGTACACATATAAGACTTTTAAACTTGCAGGTTTCTCCACTGGATTATTTCCTGCTACAATCAGTGACCTGCTTTCTGCACTTAAATTATTAATGTTTGCTCTGATGTATAACATAAGCATCACAACGTAATCACAGTAAAGTGCAGAAAGCACAAAAGAAACCGTGATAAACAAACATGAGGCCTCATTCACTCGGTCTGGCTCCATTAAAACCTGAAGCTGCCTGAAGTTGACTCAGCAGAATTCAGAGCCTGCAGCATATTGGAGCTCCAACAAACAGATTAACAATATGGCTGCAGGATAATGACAGCAGGAGTACAGTTGGAGGGAAGAGTGCAGAGAAAAAAAAGTGTGTGTGAGTGTTCGCCTGTAAAAACAAGTTTAGATCTGCGTGGGTTCCCATTAGCTGGCATACGAGGTGACACCAAGTCTCTCTACAAATTCATAGTTTGTGTGTATGTGTGAGTGCGTGGCATATGTATTTGTCCACTCACAAGCTCCTCGTCTTTCAGGGAGGTCCGGGTGGCCAGTGTGTGGGCGAGTCCAGCTTTTCTAGACTGTATCATAGACTAGAATGAGGAAAGGAAACACAAAAAAACAGTGATGTACAGATGTTGGGCTCTTTCAGCTTTGAAGGCTAAACACATATATTTGTTCTCCTTTTGTCTTCAAGCATACACTTCTTCAGAAACACACACACAGAGTCCCAGAGGACAAAAAACTCAACATGATGTTTGTACTACTACAGTGGTGAAGACGTTCCAGGAAAGTTGTATTCAAATTTATTTGGAGCAGTACAAAAAAAATCATATATTGAGCTGACTAATTTAAAAAACTTATTAAAGGGAAAGATGTATAATTGAGAAATATTTGAAATGTTGGAGAATATATTAGTAATGTTGAAGGGTTTTTTCGGCAATTGTTTGGGTCAGAGAAATAAAAAAACACATCATCTGCATAAAAGCGAATTTTATGTCGCAAGTATGTCCCTTGTATTCCTTTGATTCTACTATTTTGTCATATTACTCCTGTAAACATTTCAGTAAAAATGACAAACAAAGAAGGCGAGACGGTATAAAACTTGGCCCTGGGTGAAGTGTCCAATGCTCTTATGCAGTGGATAAATAGTTTTCCAAAACCAAATCTGCAAAGGACACTGAAGAGAAATGTTGAATACTTACTTGCACCTAACGATACAAATATAGTTTTTGATGTTGCTGGTCAGACTGAGCGAGTTTAATAATCTATGGATGCTATCTGAAGTGTTCTTGCTGTTAGTGGAACCTAAGAAATACACTGGCAGGCAGATTTTGTTGCCTACAAAAAGAGAAAGGCTATCTGTTTCACCCCGTTTCTTGTCTTTGAGCTGATCACCACTTGTGGCCTCATAATTAATGTTCAACTTGTGATGTTGATTTTCTAGTCTTAGACTGGCACTTGGATTTATTACCCTATTGCACATTCTGTTTAATTTTAGTATTCCTTACCATCTGTCTCTATTCTGGCACTTCACTTCCTGTCCTGTTTTGCCAGCCCTCTTCCCACTAATTAGTGTCACCTGTTTACTCCTTGGTTTGTTTAGTCTTGGTGGTCCCCTCTCCCTGTGCCAGATCATCTTTGTACTTTGAGCAATTCTCATTGTGTAACTCTTGCTCCGATTTTATGTCTTTTTAGGTAGTCCCTGGATTTGTTTACCAGTGCTGACTGTTTCCATGTGCACCAAACCCATTACCCTGGTCTGTTAACCAGCAGACTGACTTTGTTCTTGTTTGTGAGTCCTGTGTCTTGTTACTGGTGATCACACAGCTATGAGGATGATCTCAACCAGAAAGTAAACGTGCTAAAAGAGTCTGTTAATAGAAGACTTTGTTGAAGCTTCTCCTCTATTATGTTTTATAATGTTTAATAAAATATCTCTGAATGTGTGGATGCACACGGGAGTTTCAGTGTGGATGTGTTGTGGCAGGATGGTTTGGACAGGTTTTGAACTACCTTTCTTTATCTTAACATAAAGAAAATACTTAGGTTCAAACAGAGGTTCTATTCTCCAACAACACTTTAAAGTGGCTATACACTTGAGAAACGTCCTTCGAATGCACACACAGTTTTTCTTTTTGAAGCCAAAGTGGCTCCTCTCACAGCAACTCACTGCCACATGCTGTCAGTTATCATCAAGTGAAAGTGATTATTGCCATTTATTCTCAGGAGCACTGTGTGATTCATGAGCTCACTACATTTCTCTCCACTTTAAGAAAGTGTACTTTAATGAAGTGCAATGAAGCGCCTTTGAT
Organism: Pseudochromis fuscus; assembly: GCA_900323345.1. NCBI lineage: Eukaryota > Metazoa > Chordata > Actinopteri > Pseudochromidae > Pseudochromis > Pseudochromis fuscus. The sequence goes on along the minus strand of OOFC01013462.1, from coordinate 8,729 downwards.
AGATAGCTGACTGCATTTACTTTGGTTTCATTTATTTGACATTATGGAGGAGGAAATCAAATCACACACGGTTAAAGAAATCTATATTACAGTCTTCATGTGACATTGGGGGTGAAATGAAGTGGGTGTTGCTTTATAAGTGATGCCAATCCATCAGAAATGTGAGTTAATTTAAACAATCAAAGTGGGTCAGGATATCGAATGAAACTCTCCAGGTGGTAGTAAAGAAAGAAAGGTATCTACCCTAGTATCAGACAAATCTAATTAATTTATATCTGACATGGAACTGCGAAATCGTTTAGCCTGAATTATACAGTGAATAAATATCCATCAGTATCTAAAGAAAGATCTACGCTTTAGACAGGTGCAATTTCTTTCTTTTTTTTTCTTTTACACCTTTAATATTAAATTATCAGCATCATAGGGGAAGCATACCATAGGATGAGGCAGGCTTCACAATAATTAGCTCTTTGACAAGTGTGCAAGTCATAATATCCAATCTGGTTTTCTCAATTACGGTTTCTCTGCTGATTTCCTCAAACAGTAAAACATTTTCTGTATAAAACATTTCTATTAGTACATCAGATAAAAACATATTAGGGAGTATGTATTTTATGAATTTACAGTTTTTAATCTCTGCAGCTATAGCTCACTGTAAAAATATCTTATATATTTTATCCTGTTTCATATATTTTTTAACACTCATCTCCAGTGTGACAGCTACGAGGCCACTGAAGAAGGCATGGTATCACCTGTCAACACCTGTTGACAAGTCAAGGTAAAAAGTAGCTGGAAGGTGTCAAGGAACCCTTGGAAAAATGTGCTGCTTTTCTAAAACACTATTCCCACCTGATGCTGGAAAATAAAATGCTGAGGTGTGTGATCATTGCACGGACTGAGAGCCATGTTCTGTTGAGTGTTGAAGTTTATAGGATTATGTGAGGTGACAAGGTGGTCGTGAAAACAAACACCCACTGTCTGTAAGTGTGATCATTACAATATGCTGGGAAGAAACTCAGGAAATATACAAACTTTTAGCTTTAATCTAAATCCAATATGTTTAGAGTTTTGATTTGAGTACATTTTATCCTTAAAACTGTAAGGATATACCTCTGTCTCAATTTTGTGTTTGGTCATGGATCCCCTGCATTGTTTTTTGGAGTTGAAACACTAAACGTCATGAAGTTGAACCAGATCGTCCGAGAGCTTCTCGATCTCCTCAAAGCTCATGGGTGTTTTGTCGCTCAGACCTCTCCTGAGGATCCACTTCAAATCAAAGGAGCTAAGTTCATTTAATCAGATGAGTCAAGTTCGTCAGATCTCTGCGAGTGAATATTCACAGCTCTACCCGCTCAGATAACCGACCACAGCCAGTGAATCAACGTCTCAGCCTCCCTCATGTACTTCAAAGTAAATGTGGGGCTAAAGGGAGTGGGACACAATTAACCATTTCAATTGAACATGTATGAGTTTGTTTGTGTAGAGTGGCAGGTGTTGGAGCTGTTGACTTGCTGAGTGTTAATTAAAGAACCAGCTAAAAACAGCAGTCAGAGAAAAAGCTCCTGAACATCAGTCACATTTCAGAAAGCTGAAAGCATCTCCAGAGAGAAACATTTATTCTTCAACAATGACTGAATGGCATTAGGTTTGTATGTGTGAGTTTGTGCAAGTGTGCGCAACAGATTTCTCCACACTGAGCTGATGCTTCAACACAATTACACAAACTGAAGCAAAGACCATCAAACAAATAGTAAAACATCGCAGCTGGATTGAAAAAATATATTTATTTTACTCACCATCGCCTGGGGCCCAACAGAGGGAGGGAGACAACATGCACAAAGAAAGAAAACAAGAAGAAAGGAAAGGTTAGAGACAAACAATCAGGATCCCCTCTGAGAGGATTCACAGCTTTAACCTTGAAAACAACTATTCAGTTTCGTGCACACAAATTACTACACATCGGGCACCACTATACAACTGCTATGTCACGTATTTATCTGATATCTATTCTGCAAATAATCTTCCTTGAAAGATCAAACTAGGTGATGTGTAATATATACAAGTCTGGTGTCACCCAGGCAGCCTGAATCTTTTTTGTGCCACTTCCAGAGCTGAAGCAAAAACAGGCCATTAATGAGCTGTTACTGCTGATGTCCATAACTAAACCTGTGACCGAGCATCTGCTGCAAGCAAGAGAAACAAACTCAAAGCTGTACAAAGAAATAATGGACATCCAGCAAAGTAGGAAATCAACTCCATGTATGTTTTTATGACTGGTACATAAAATAAAACTACTACTTTCTACCCTTCTATACACATACATAAGAAGATTGAAAAATACAATAAAACCTGGAAAAGATGCAGTGAAATGTGATGATATATAACTTTCAGCTCATAATTAAGAAGAGTTGTCTTTCTTCTTATAGCTTCATAATACCTCAAAGTTGCATATTTTCCCAATGAAGTACTTTGCTGTCAGAGTGCAGGATTACTTTGGGTTCCTAGTTTCCAAAAGTACAACTGGAGGCAGAGTGTTCAGCTATCAGGCTCCTCTCCTGTGGAACCAGCTCCTAGTTTAGGTTTGGGAGGCAGACACCTTCTGGACTTTAACAACTAAACCCTGTAGTTGCAGTTGACTTGGGTGACCTTGAACCATCCCCCCAACATGCCATGTATTATTACATCATTACATATTACACACATTAACTGTGTGTCTTTTGCTCCATTTGGGCTTTTTACCCACTGACTGTCTCCGTGTTTATTGACTGTTGTTTTTTAATGACTATTTTGTCTTTATCTTCACACCATTCACTCCAAATGACCATCTACCCTGAGCTTGATTCTGTCGGGACTACTTTCGCTAACTGCTGCTCAAGGGGACATTATTTAACTTTGACTTTGTTGTGATTAGACTTTACATCAATAAAACTGAACTGAGCCATCCACCAACAACATGCTGAACACAGACGTTACAAAGAAGTTGTGTGAGTCATGTATTTAAGACATATGGGGAATGTCAAGATTCCAGGTTTAGTCATGAGTGGAGCTCTCATCTGAGAATTTGTTTGTATTCTGTAAAAATATGATCACCTATCCACATAATCTGCAGTGAATATACACAATAATTTGGGAAGTAAGTATGCAGACATGAGTGTGTCAGTAAGTAGAGAGTCAAAACTATTTGAAAACATGTTCAACGTTGGCTGGGAGATTTAATTGAGCAATTTAGACCACTGTTACTTAAATCCGTCACTGTAATTAAGTATTCAGGCTGTTTGTGTTGTTTTTCTAGGAGATAGATGGGTAGTTAAGGGTTTCACTTTCTTCCTGCTTCTGCTCATTCTGTTCTTCCTTCAGTCAGTTGTGACCAATATTTTCAATTTGGTACATTCCCATATCCAAATACTACTGTATTTTCCAGACTATTGAGCACACCTGTCTATAAGCCGCTATTGAATTTATTCCAACAGTTTCATGTGGTCCACTCTGACCGGGTCTGATGTGACGAGGCTAAATGGATCGGCGGCACGGAGCTTGCTAGCTTGTAAAAAGCTAACGAGCTTCGTGCCGCCGATACATGAGCCACACCAGTGTTTAAGCTGCAGGGTTCAAAGCGTCGGAAAAAAGTAGCGGCTTATAGTCCGGAAAATACGGTAATCAATTTACTACAAAAAAATCCAAATGTTTATAACAAGGACTGATAAAGGTCAGCGAAGGTCAAAATTAAAATGCCAGGAGGTAGATATTGAGTGATGTGTACTCACCAGTTCACTAACAAGGGGAATGGGCCTCCTCTTGCGGAGGTCTGGCATGCTGTCAATGCCAAACGGAGTGTTTCCCCTGTACATATTGAGAGAATACCAAAATGCATCGATCAGCGTTCAAATACAGAAAATACACACACACACACACACACACACACAGAGTTTTTACTGACCCTGGTTTAGCCCATGGGTGCTTGCTGGGGTCACCATCTTGATCTCGGCTCTGAAATAGAATGTCAAAGGTCACACATTTAGCCATTTGAAGGTTGACAGCTTTTATTGGTTTTATGACACGGGTGCATGCACACACACAGCATGAGACAAAGAAGAAAGTGAAAGGGCAGTAAGAGAGCAGGAAGGTGTTGGTTGAGTTTCAGTGTTGCATGCCAAAGAAGGCATTTTGATCAATCTAATTGTCTCTGTACGTATATGAGCATCATAAAACTGGTTTCTTGTAAAATAAACACCTACCAAAACACATCTGTGCCCAGTAAAAACACACCAAATATTCAAATATTGACTTTTGTCTCATAACTGCGTTTTTTAACAGCTAGCAAAGGAAATACTAGAGTGATAGTAATGAAACATACATTCATAATTAATACTGACCTGCTCCTGTACGACATTCCTACATTTATAACCGAAACAATAAATATTCTCAGCAGGACACAGGTGCATTGAGGCTAAAAGCTATTTCATTAGCTTTGAACCGAAATAGTAGCTTAAAGATGAAACGAGCATTTACCAGGAACTGACAGGAGGCAATACAATTACATCAAAATGGACAAAACAAATAAAGAGAGATGCTAACAAAATAAAATGTCCAAATAATTTGAAGAAAGTTGTACAGAGAGGAACAGCTTCCTTTAAAATGCTATGTTGGTAATTAAAATGGAAGAGAAACCACAGAAGAGGTAACCTGATCTCCATCTTGGTTTCCATCTGTAAAACAGCACGAGAGAAACACACAGAAACAGAATAACAGTCATGAACTCATCATGTGAAATAACAAAGCCACACCCTGGATTATTCAATTTGTTATAAATGCTCGGCTAACGTTAAAAGCAGCACCGCCACGGAGTTTCCAGATAGATGGGGTCTGAGGTCATAAATGTTTCATTAACATGTATAATTTATCATGAAAATGACTCTTAATATTTCCCTTCTCCTTCCTCTTTAATGTCAGACGCGCTTTCCAAGGAGATAATTAATGTTTTCTAATTCAGCAAATGGCCACTGCTGATGCCTCGGAGAGGAGTAAGGGACTCGTGAGTGGCAGGTGATACATTACTCTCAAGGGGGCAGAAAATCATAGTGACAGCTGAGACCGTTTGATACAGTATATACCCAAGGGAAGTGTTGGTACCCGGCGGTTGTGCTTTTATCCATGTAAATGATGCACTGCAACTGCCACACATAAAATAGTTTCAGCAACAATGAGAGGTTTTAATGACAGAAAGGTGAAGTGGAAAAAAGGAAAATGGGACCATGCTTGTGGTCACAAAAAGTGGTCACATATAAAAATAAAATTAATAGTCATTTCCTGACACTTAAGTATAAAACTAAAACTATTGTTGTAACTCCAGCCTGTAATTGAGCCATGAATGAGCCATTTTCAGAGACCTGGCTTTTTACTATCAGTCTGTATTTGAGGAATACTGTAAAATATGGTTATTTAAAGCATGCAAGGTGGTAATATGTGGGATTAAAATGGAGACTGTAGGCTATCTCTATTTTCATCTGAGACTCAAAATAAATCAAGTACTCACTCGTGAAAATAATAATAATAAAAAAAATGTAGAGTATGAAACATCAGATGATCCAACTTAAAACCATGCTGTGGTACCTGGTTCAAACTCTTCTTGAGAGAAGGTGGACATGGTCATACTGGCAAGGTTGCGCCTGCTTTCTCGCTTCTCTCGCAGAATCTGCTGGAAGCTCCTCAGACACTTTAGTTTGCGTTCATCCATCTGATTTAGATCGAACGAAGATCCAGCTGCATCTTCTTCTGGTTTGTCCTCTGAGGTCACAGCTGTGTCAGAGGTGGATTGCTGTCGTAGCATCACATCCATTTGCTCTTGCTCCTCTAGCATCGCAGGTTCATCGGCCGAAATAGAGACTGACAAGGATTCTGCAGTGGTGCATTGCGAAAGCTGAGCTTTAACATTCGGCTCTGCTGGACCTTCTGCAGGACTTTCAGCAGGTTGTTCTGTAAGGCCATCAGGTTGAGGCAGTATTGCATTGCTACCAGAAATTGGGTCAGGGTAGACTGGAAGTTCTTCAGGGCATGTGGGAATTTCTGAACAAGGAACAGGTTGGCAAATGTCTGTAGACTCTATTGTAAGGCTGTTGTTGGCTTCATCAAATGTAGCATCCATAGAGAAATGATCAGATTTATCCAGGGTACTGTTTTTGCTCAATTTCCCAAAAAGATTACCACTATCAACCACATCACCTTGGTGGATTTTATCAGTTATTTGTTCAAATTGTCCCTCATAGCATAAAGTTTGAGAAGGCAACTCAGTTGTAGGCAGGTCAGAAGGCATTGATATTTCAAAGTCTATTTCCTCGCCAGGGTGCACAGCTCCAGGTGCTTCAAGTTTGCGCAATGCACCCCGCAAGGCGGAGCTAAAATCAAGCACAGCTCGTCCAAAGCGTTTGACAGTAAAACCACCAGCTTGGACATCTGCACCTCCAGGGTGAGGGAATTGGTTTTCTAAGCTTTGGTTACTGGCTTCAATCTTTTGGATCAATGGGATATTCACATCACCTCCAGCGGTGCTTAAGGATGCCTCAGTCCATGTCACAGCTGAGGACTCTTCGTAGGATAAATAACTTTCAACCTGACAGTTCGTCGAGTAGCTCAAGTCATTAGATTGCCCACAGTCAAACTCCTCTGCTTCTCCATCATGCCCATCAACTGAATGGTAGCCAGAACTTTGAGGGTAGGACAAATCGGCCGCACACTCATATCCCACAGTTGAGTTTTCATGGTTAGTGTCTGTTGGGACATGAATCCCAGACTGGTTCTGAGGCCGTCTCCTGCGTGACGGCCAATCCTCCCTGCTTGAAGTGCTGGCAGGTGAGTTGTAATGCTTTCCAGAGTGAACAGAGATATAGTCAGAGCTTCCTGTGGAGCACTGGCCTAACGTACCATATGCCCCTGCACCTCTGTAATGATCCCAGCTACTAGCTCCTTCACAGCAAGGAGAGCTCTCACCTTCATGACCCTCCAGACCTCTGTCCCTGAGGTAAGCACTTTCCCGATGCCACATTGATTCTCTGGTGACACTGTGTGGTAGAACAGCATCAGTCCAAGGTTGCTCCCCATCATCAGCTCCTGGCTGCTTTCTTCCATGACTAGATGATGGTCCCTCTAGGTCGGACTCAGACTTGGAACTATGACCAGAAGACAAAGAGCTGGTGCTCGGACAGTCTTGGCCATCCTGCCTTTCAAGGTAACCAAAGCTGAGTTTTCTCGCTATGGCACCTACTGGAATGTCCGAGCTGTGTTCAGAGGTATCATCTGGTTCCTCCAGGTCCTGATGATCCACGGATTCAGCGATTGGGGACACGGTTGAGTCTTCTGGTCTTGGGAGTAATAGTTCTCCATGTATGCTATGCCGTTCATTACATAATTGAGGGAAACAATTTGAATCAGACTTTGGCAATGCACTACCTAAACTGCCATAAGCACTAGCAGGCCTTCTACGGGACGATGGTCCATCCGGCCCTGACCAGGTACCTGCATGTACCCCTGATCCAGTCTTGCTGCTAGAACGAATGCCCTCTATCTCCGACAATACAGCATCTACACAGGATGATACTTCCTCAACAGACCCTCGAACAGAGGTCAGGTAATCCCTGAGGTCGGAGATTTCCTCCTGTATCTTGTTGATCCCCCTCAGCTCTTTCAAAATGTGCTCAATGATGGCACTTGATTCCTCCTCTTTATCTTCATCCTCTTCTAGCAGTGTACCTGGGAGAGCTCGGTTGAAGTTGTAATCCACACAGTCACCAGCAGAATATGGTCTCTTTGGCCGAATACGGGGTGATGGAAAATCCCTTCCAGATGGTGATGCAAATTTGGTGCCATTCATGTCCGAGCCAATTGGACCATATTGTGACACTGGTCGCATTGGCTCAGGAGCTTCCCGGAGTCCACTCTCAAAGGAGATTCGTTTAATTTTTGCTGGGGATCTGCAGCTTTTATGCTGCAAAGTGCAGGGTATTCTTATACATCCCTCTCTGTTGAGCTCCACCTCTCCTACACATGGTGGCCCTGGTGCGACTCCATGTCCTTTAAGGTTTGAAGGTTTTGGAGAGTAGGGTTCAGCTCTTGAGCTAACCTTTGGATATACACTTCTATGCTCCTTTCTACCCTCATGTGTATCCCTCTCCTCTTCCTCCTCAATACCTGCATAATAGAGGTGAGGATCTGGGACATGGTGGTCTGAAGACCCTTGCAGTAGGCGGTGTATTTTACCCCGAATGACTAGTGCTACTCTGGGGTTCGGAGCCCTCTTTTTGGGCGGATGAACTTTTGACTTGGCGCCTCCTTTTGGGGCAACACCTGCTCCATGTTGTCCATTGAAGCGATTCCTGGAGAACATATTCTCAAGAGGGCAGACTGTTTTTATCTAGTTCCCCACATCGTCAGTGGGACATACAGTCAAAGTACTTGGGACTTCATATTTCATCATTAAAGCCCTTGGAGGCCTACTTAGCCACCACTCAGATCAAAGGCCCATGGCTAAAATGGGAAGACAAAGAAGGAAACACTCGTAAATGCTAGAAACATTGTAGCATCCAAGACCATTGAAAACTGAGGAAAAGAAAAAGATACTTGAGGGATTATAATTCTTCAGTAATATCCTGCTCAGATCTGATTTGTCATCTTTGAAAGTTTAAAAGCAACTTAACTGTTGTAAAAATAGAGAAACACAGGAGCATAGGAAACAAAAG
>OOFC01013457.1:13488-28910 GCA_900323345.1 Pseudochromis fuscus | reverse complement strand
AGATCTACACTCTTTCCCTACACGACGCTCTTCCGATCTCGGTCTCGCTCATGTATCTGCGGCACAAAGCTTGTTAGCTTTTTACAAGCTAGCAAGCTCCGTGCCGCGGATACATTTAGCGTCGTCACATCAGACCCGGTCAGAGTGGACCACATGAAACTGTTCGAATAAATTCAATAGTGGCTTATAGACAGGTGCGCTTAATAGTCCGGAAAATACGGTACTCTCAATTGTGGAGCCAGCCTATTGTGGCCATCAGGAGTATTGCATTTTTTTGCACTTTGTCATTGGCCTCATTTTTGAGATCCAGATGCCATTTCTATAAACAGTCATTTTTTTTCCCCCCTCTCTCTTCCCTGATCGTGACCACTCGATCATACTCCCGATAAAGTCCATTAGCCTTTTGCTGCCTCGTCTTTTATCGGGTGGAATCATAATTTGTACGACGCTGTTAGACCCCCGCCACGACGTGCCACTCCTTTAATGGGCTCAGTGTCACGAAAACACCCGAATCATTAGGCCCCTGCTCTGTCTCGCCGCTCGTGGCAAATTTGTCATAACCTGCAAAGAACCTCTGTTTTATTTCTGCTTTAATATTCCACAGAACAACACAAACAGCCTCATTAGCGAGCGAGCAGACACCACGACTCATCGGCTTGCAATTCAAAAGAAGCCTGAAAGAATCATCTGTGCGTGGTGGGAAAAAAAAAATGCTTTTTTTTTTTCATCTGAAATGTCTTTTGGTGAGAGATGGGTGCAGATTGCTGGGGGGCTGGGTAAAGAAAAGACATCTGTGGTATTGCTCCATCATCTTGTCGCTCAGTCGGAGAAGTCGTCCTCAGGTGAGATGTTGATTACACAGGACACAGCGGGATGAATCGCAGTCATAAAGGCTATTAAAAGCACCGCTCTGGCAGCTCTGTTACGGCGCTCGATGTGTTTCACTTCCTGGAACGCCCGATGATCGTCCGCCTTAAAAGCCAAAGCAAACAGCAATAAAGGAAGGAGGGTTTCATCCTGTGGTAAAGGGCCAGTGCTTTGCTGTGGTATGAGTGGTCAGTTAGTGGTTTGATGTCCACATTGAATGGAAATGAGGTCCATTTAGCAGCTTCAGCGTTAGACCAGATGGTCCTGAAAGCTCCTGCAGCCGAGGAGCGAAGACGACCACAAATCTGATTCACAGCTCGACCACGTTTCTGTAGAATCAACTTTATATCTGAAGATGTGTGTTTCACTCTGAACTCTAACAACACCTAATAACAATGGTGTCTCTCCTTCATGGTGTGCAGCCAGTTTTATAGCCACAGACATTTTTATGAGCATCACTGGAGGATGCAGCAGCCGCAGCGTGTTGAGAACAAACACTGTGACATCTGGGTAGTTGTCATCAGTGATAACTACTCAGAGGCTGAAAACAAAACAGCATCACAGACACAAAGCCAGAACAACAGGGAACGATCTAAGGATGGTAAATAATCATAAGTGTGAGTGACACACATTGAGTTTATATCTGTATCTTTATTCTTTATCTATAACCCCAGCTTCATACACATGGTATCTGCCATATTAGCAGTTTGTGTGTTGTTATAGAGCTTTGTTGTGTCCACAGACTGTGAATAAAATGGATGAAGCTAACGTGACATCACCTGATGGTTTGTGAAGTCAAGCTAACTCAGAGGAGTGAGGAGACGGGTCTGACCTTTGAACCTGAGGACACTATCCAATGTGTATGAGATTGAACCTCAGTGCCGGTCTCATTGGAGAGCAGAGCTGTCAATCAAACCAACCCCACCCCTAAATCTTCCTCTTTTTGAAGCCTAATATCTCCTTAATGATGAAATGATTTTCAGATCACTGAGAAGAAGAGTTGACTTCAGCTAATGACATCAGAATGACTTGTGTGATTTTTTTTTTTTTTTTTTTAGCCAGCCTCTAGTGGCCATTGGTGGTATTACACTTTTTTTTTTTTAATTTGAGACCCAGTTGTTGCGTCCATTTCTATATACAGTCTACAGCTGTGATGTAACTAAGCTGTACACCAAGTGCTCTGTTGTAGGCCTCAGCTGACTTCCAGGGTAATGTTCTTGTATCTAAAACATTTTTACATCCAGGCTCATTTTTCCTTAAACTGTAGAAATACGTTGATTATTTTTCAATCTCAAGATTTTAACCATTTACAGAGCACTCATTAGTACTTGGAAATTCAAATTTGTGTTACTAGGGGATATTACAAGACTTTATTTTGTGACTGTTGGACCTTTATTTTGTAATGTTAAAACCAAGGTCAGTGAAGTTACCATATATGGTTGTATTTGCTTGTCTAGAGTAAAAAAAAAAAATTCAAAAAGTATGTGTGTGTAGATATAGCCTATAGCTCATGCTATTGTGTTTCACTAAAGGTTTTACTAAACAACTCTGTGCCAACTTTAACTTAAAACTATGTAGAAATATGTTGAATATATGAAGTATGTTTTAATGTAGAATTGGATTTATGATACAAGCTGTGATATTATGACCACCTCAGTTTAGATGAATCAATAATATAACCTGTGTTTTCCTCCCTGCTCGGAGCTGACAAAGGGTTGGCAGTAAAAGGTAAGTTGTTCATCCTCTCAGGTGGAGTTGGTCCCAAGATACACAGCAGGGCTTGGTTATAATTACGTAATAAACAGTGATATTGTGTGTACTTGGGTTTACATGCGTATTTTCTGGTTTTACAAGGCAGAAGGTTTAATGATCTGTTCACGCTTGTGTTTGTGCTTTAGTCTGATGGTTTTATTTGAATCTGTCTCACATCTCACAGCAGGACATCTCTCCACCACAGCCAGATTCCACCACATAGAAAATAAAGTATTTCAAACAGATGGTAAATGTGTTGCAGCAATGTACATCCATCCATCCTCTATACCAGTTTTATTGAGCAGAGGTGGGTGGTGGACCACGGAGACAGACGAACCGTCCACACTCACCCCTACAGCCAATCACAGTTAAACTGTGTAGCATGTGTTTGGACTGTGGGAGGATGGTGGAGTACCTGGAGAAAACCTACAGAAAGGCCCCAGCTGAGGTTTGAAGCCAGAACCTTCTTGTGCATCTTCCATTGAAGTTTTAATGAGGACTGTGAGATGTGTTTGAAAGCTGCAGGAAGTCCAAGTGTTTGTCTGAATCACAGCTCCTGGCTTTATGTTAGATTAACACACGAACCTGCTGTTTACAGGGACTGGAAATGCAGATCTTCTCCTCCTTCATCATTCTTTCCTTTACTCTGAAGGTTGGACGACATGAAATATGCTTTCTCGGCTGGTGAGTGACAGCTGCTCCCACTTGTACCTTCCCAAGGAAACACCTTCATATCTCAGGTCTTACTTCTGCTCAGGTTAATTTTCTTTCAGTGTCTTCATCTCGGCGGCGCAGCGTCTTGGATGCGATTGATAAAATACAAAGTCTGTGATGGGTTTGGTGTGATGGACAAGGTCAGATCTCAGCTCCACCTGCAGCGTCTGTGGGAGCAGCTCTGCTCACGGTCGACAGTTTCAGAGATTGCGCCGGTCTGGAGAGAAAAGGCTCGAAGGACGACACCAGCTCTGATGAAAGTTGTCTTTGTTTGGCACATGAAATAAAGAGAAAGCCTCAGGGTCTGTCAGCCATTTACCTGACCTTCTGCAGGGTCCCAGCCTCACAGAGGTGTCAACTATGATGTGTTAACTGGACTGCAGCATTACTCTGCATGTTGAGGAGGGTGGGAGGCTTCAACAGATACAAAACCAGATATTAATGAACTTGGTTTATAAACATGGTCAAATTAGCGGTAGAGACAGATGAAACATTATGTTAAACATTTATACATTCCTCATCTTTCATCCTTATGCAAAATATAAGAAAACTCAGCGCTACAAAGTAGACACAAGTGACTTTTGGGATTAATTCTGGACAGATGTTGGTAGAGTAGCCAAAAATTGTACTCAAGTAAGAGTAAAGTTACTTCAAAATAATGTTACTCAAGTAGAAGTAAAAAGTAGTTATCCAAACAGTCACTCAAGTACAAGTAAAAAAGTATTTGGTGAAAAGACTACTCGAGTACTGAGTAACTGTTTGAACATAATGTCTGATTTATTGTTTTAAAAAATTGCGTAATCAGACAAACATATATAAAATACTGTGCAAGTTCTGGTACAGCGATACAGAGTGACGAGCATAAATCAATTTACTGTAATTCCTCAACCATTTGCTATCCAGCTGATTCCCGCTGACGTGCAGCTTTCTGTACATATTACCAACATTACGGTAGCGTCCAGACGCTCTGCATGTAGGCTTTCAAAATCAGCGAGAATCACGCCGCTACCGCAAATGGTCGAGGAATTACGATGATTTGGTTGACACATCATTTTCTGTCACCAGCTAAATGTTCGGGGTTAAAGGGTCAATTCCTTCCATGATTAAGCTCTTAGCGCATTGGTCGTTTCTCAATTCAAAGTACACAAACTTGTACTCGTGTACTTGGTGAGAATGTACCTGCAAGTCGGACTCTGAAGTACGGACTTGTGGGAAGGCGAGAACGCACGGAGGTTAAAGTGCGATTGTTGACATCACATCTCCGCTCGCTGTTGCGAAATTTATTTGGCTCCCCCAAGTCCACACAAGTCTGGTCTGATGCAGGCTCGATAATGAAGGAGGAGCGAGAACACATCCGAGTATTTCATGCGTTCTCAAGCAGATGTGTACTTTAAATTGGAACAGTACTAGGTCTCCAAGTGATGACGTTTCACGAGTGGACAAGTACGCATATTGAAAAACGGCCTCAAATACAAAACTACAAAACAAAATCTCCGCTTCCTCATACGTCACTCACGGATTACCCACAATCCACCTTCTTAAAGGTACAGGCTCGTAACACAGGTAAAGTGAACGTGTGAGATGCGGGATGCTGGGAGGATGTTGTGGCGTTCACAGCGCCAACTAGCGGCGGATGGTGTATCGGCAAAACGTGTAAGTTGGTGCACTCGTAAGTCAAGGTACCACAGCACATCTAAATAAAAAGTAATGAGTATGTCGCCCAATGTAGCGGAGTAAGAGCAGTATTTCTCTTCACACAGCTACTCAAGTAAAAGTAAAAACTATGGTGCAGTAAAACTATTCATAGAAGTACATTTTTTTTCAAAAACTTACTCAAGTAAATGTAATGGACCAAATGTAACTTGTTACTACCCACCTCTGATTCTGGATGGAAACACGATATAATTCCAAAAAAAGTATTTAGTAAACACCTTACTTTATTGGATCTGGGCAGGTTTGAGGCTCGGGACTGATTTGTATTTTCATCTATTACCCTTGACTGGACATTTTGACATAAACATCTGTAACACTAGTTTTCCAGTCAGCTTCCATTAAACCATTACAGCAGCAGAGCTGGTAATTTGATGACATCATTAAAACTGTAGTGGTCAAATGCAGGAAACCAAGGTGGACAACATGATGGGAATATGGCATTCAGATAAATTAATTTGTCTTTATGTTCACTTGTATTTGGTTAATATTGACACTGGGGGTGGATTTTTAATGCACAAAATTCAAAATGCACATAAACAAATGAGAGGATGTAGATTTTGGATGTTACAGATGATGTGGCTGGTATTGTATATTGTGGGTTTCTACCTCCTGAGGTGAAACAGGGTGAAGACAAACAACAGTGGCCAGATCAAAGGTTGTCCAAAGCTTTCAGAGCTTTGATTATCAGCATGCAGACATGCAGCAGCTGTTGGAGTACAGTATGTAGGGCAGTAGGAGGAGGTGGAGGAGGAGGTGGCTGTAAATTGATGAAAGCCTCCGTTAGTAAGTGAATGAAAAGGACTGATTGCTGTAATTTTAGTCAGCCATTACAGGATTCAGCATCCACCGTCACAGCTTCAGTGTGTTCAATGAGGGATGCGTTTTCATATGTTCCAGAGCATCATTCATTATAGTTTTTGCATTTACAAGAACCCCAGTGGAGCCTGTGAGTTTCAGCTGCTGTGGCATCCTGACCGAGCCGCTCCATTTTTATTATCACTGCACTGTACAGAGCCTCCATTATACATCTGTTTCCAGCCCTGTAATCCTTCAAAATCTTGGAAACGCTTTTAGTGGAAAAAGATCCACGAGCGCGATAATCAATCACCTCCGGAGTAAGTTGGATACCAGCATGGGCTCAAAGCTGCATAATGAGACGCGATAAATCAAGTCGGACACGCAATGTGACCGCTGGAGGGCGTGGTCAGAGAGCGGTGTAACAGTGTTGTTCAAGCACCTGTAACTCACAGCAGTGACAGACTGAAGCCCACTTTTAAAACAGGTCAATAAAGTTGGTAATGAAATTAGTTTTTAATAGCTTCCTGAAATAGACAGGGGACAGTTTTTCGTGTAAATGTGCTAATAAATGAAGAGCTGGTGGTAACTGGGTCAGGTTGATATCATGTGCTAACTTCCATTGTTTGCGATGCTAACCAAAAGCTTTCAGGAAACTGTGTCACATTGCTCTCTCCTGTTATAACCTACTGTTTGTTTGTGACTAATTTTGTCGTTTTGCTTTCCAAGTGTTAGATCAATACCACCCCTGTACATATACGTTAAATACTAAGCTAGACTACAGATGGGAATTAGCTACAATGGTACAAACCATCTTTTCTCTTCCCTGAGACTGATGTTATTTTGTACATTGTCCCTGATCCAAATAAATAAATGAATAGGCTACATTTCTGAAGTGTATCAGCTAATGCTAGCGCAAACCCATCTCTATAAACAAGACTTAACAAATGACACCATTTTTACTTTGTGAAAAAAAAAATGCTTAGTGAGCTTTGAAAGTGCTAGAAGACTTTAAAAAAAATGCTCTGCATCTTGTCTTTATGCAAAATAAGTCAAATCAACTCTTGCTTCAGTTTCATATTTAGCTTAAATAAAAGCATCTCATCTAAGTCTTAGCATAAAAAAGTATTTTCACCAAAATGTCAAATTAGACATAGGTGTAAAACTTTAACTATACTATTGATAGAAAACTCTAACATGCTACAAATGTAATGAAATCTGTTTTGTAGCCCTAACTGTTAGAAATTGACACAAACAAGTCACAAAGTGTTAATTAGATGTTTCATGAACATTGACTGTATTAATAAATAGATGAAGCAACTGGGTCTCAAAAAAGAAGCCAATGCAGAAGTGCAAAAAAAAAACTGCACTACCACCAATGGCCACAAGAGACTGGCTCCAAAAAAGTCTGACTCCAATTGACTTCAATTAAAAAAAACATCCTTTTCAATGCTGAAATACTCAGTAAATATATTTTTCCACAAGTGACGTCATTATTTGAAGTCAATTCTTCTTCTCAGTGATCTGGTCCATCTGAAAATCATTTATCATTGAGTACACACTTCCTGAGGGAGGGGGAGGAGTTACTGGTGTGTCTGGTTTGATTGACAGGTCTGGTCTTTAATGATTTACAGCTGGTTTGGTCCTACACACTGGGCGGTGCCTTCAGGTTCACGTGGTCAGCAGGACAGTTTGGAGAGATTTCCACTTGTGTGTTTAGACAAAGTGTAAACAGATTCATAAACACTGGACCGTGTCCTCAGGATCATTGGTCAGTCCCGCCTCCCCATCCTCTCTTCATGTCCAAATATGGTCACGTTTGGCTCCCAAAAACCAATATGGCGACATTCAAATACCAAACTCCTGACTTCAAAATATGAGTCCACAAACTTTGTCCATTCTATAAATACTTTATATCCATAAAGTCTTTGATTCACTTTGACAAAACCAAGCCAACAGTTTCCCTGTGTTCTCAGTCTTTATGCTAAGCTATGCTAATTAGCTCCCAGCTTTAGCTTCATATGTACCGTACAGACATGAGTCTGGTATTGATCGAACACTTGGCAAGAAAGTAAATTTAGTTTTTTTCAAACGTTGAATTTGTGTCAGTTAATCTCTGCTGAGAGGAAACATGATGCTGTTTTTAGGACTTTGGTTTGTTGCTTCTTTCACTGTCCAGAAAACGTGATTAATGCTCAAATTTATTTTATTTAAAGTCATTTTTGTTAAATACTTGTACCTGAGTGTCTTTGCTTTTTTGTGAAGAGATTAAGTGAAGACATTAAATTTTAAAGCGTAAAATCATAATGAGTGAACATTTTTCTTTGTATCCAGATGATGTTCCTCTCCAACAGTTATCTACCTTCAGCCAATAGCTCTGTGCTTCTGAGTCATTAGTGACTGAGATTATTAATCAAAATCTCACACCTCAGATCATTTCCGTTCCTCCAGAAATACAGCGCTCACTAATACCCGGGGTATTTTTGTCCATTGTCATGCACTGTAGGTGATTCCAGCTTCTTTTCTGGAAGACATCACAGGATTTTTATGGATTATGTTTGTTGTGCTGGCAGACGTCTTTATGGCTACATGTGCTGTGATAAATGGAGATTCCCAATACAGCACCTGAACTGAAGCTCGACTGAGCCGCTTACAAAGCAAAAATCTGCATCTTAGCGTGTCAGTTTGTCCGGTAATGAGCCTTCAAATTGTTTTTTTAACAAAACAACTGAAAGCTCCTCATAATTGGGTAGATCATTCCAGCTGTTTACAATGCAAATGAACTGATTTAATAAAAGATTTTGCATCCTCATCTCCATGCAGTCAAAGAGGACGTTGGTAGCAGGTGGACCTGCTCAGAAAACTGCTCAGATGAAGCTTTCATTTGTTTTTGCTTGAAGATCTCTCACAGAGAAATCTAGAAGCAAAGAGACACTTTCTCTGTCTCCAACTGACTTCAATTCAAAAACAGTAATTTTCCTAAAATACATTTTTTCTATAAGTCATTCTGATGTAATTAGTTAAAGTCAACTCTTCTTCTCAATGATCTGGTCAATCTGAAAATCATTTCATCATTAAGGAGACAACAGGCTTCAAAAGGAGGAAGATTCAGGGACGTGGTTAGTTTGATTGACAGCTCTGTTCTCCAGTGAGACCTGTGCTGAACTCCAGTCTCATACACATTGGACAGTGTCCTCAGGTTCAAGGGTCAAACCTGCCTCCTTACTCCTTCCTTCATATCCAAATATGGTCACTTCTGGCTCCAAACAACCATAATCTATGGAGTCACCACACTCTGACGTTTTGCTACCACAGCCTCACTTTGACTGTGTTCACACTGGATTTTAAAATGCATCTCAGTGGTCAGATAACAAGTGGACGTCATTGTTTACGTCTGTATTTAACATGCGTCTCCAAACCGTCCTGCTGACCGCTTGTGTTCAGTTGTTACCACGGTAACGTCATATCCACCAGAAGGGCCCATGCACAATTTGTAGTCGCTAGAACAGCACCAGGACAGTTAGCGAAGTTAGCTAAAAGAGAGGTTGCAATACAAGTTGTCCAACATCCTCTGCATCAAGTCTTCTGCCCTCCAAGTAGCTTTCATTGATGTTTACCAACTGATAGTCTATCCTCTTGATGGAGGGAACTTCCATGTTGTGGGTGGAGGGGCACATATCTTCACACTTCTTGTTGGTGAAGATGTTGATCCCAACCAGGTTAACCTTGGCATGACTGTGCACCACATAGCCGTTCTTACGCAGTGCAGAGGACTACATAGGGAAGGAGGTCAGTATTTATTTATTATGTCCCTCTCGGGGACACATCAGGACGTATTAGCAACACACTACAAAAGAGTTTGAGTGTCATACACATTGGACAGTGTCAGGTTCAAGGGTCAGACCCGCCTCCACACTCCTCCCTTCATGTCCAAATATGGTCACCTCTGGCTCCAAAAACCAATATGGCGACTGTGAAATGCCAAACTTCTGGCTTCATAATGTCCACAAGTAGACAGGTGACATCACATCAGCTTCGTCCATTTCTATATACAGCCCATGGTCTTGCTCAAAGACACTTGGACATGTGGACAGGAATCTAACCACCATCCTTACAGTTTGTGGATGACCTACTCTACAAGCTAGGCCACAACAACTTTCGCAAACAGGAAGAAAACAACTTGCATATCTATTGGGGAAAAAAAACAAAATCATTTCTGCCACCATCTCCATCCAAACAGAGAATCCAGCCTCACCGCCTCCTGTCTGGATCCAGTGTTCCCCTCACAGCACGACGGACGGATTTATTATCGTCAAGCGTGTTATTTGTGGCAGTGAAATGTGACTGTGTTCACCGATGTGGATGACTGGGTCAGCTCGACAGCTTTATGTGTCCTCAGCCCGAGATCCCTGACTCACGGCTTCTTCACAGGCTGCTTTACGAGCTGCAGATGACCTTTAGTGCCGGGGTCTGTATCAGAGACAGATCAGCAATATCATGGCTCATGCATATTCCACTCAGGCCCACACCCGCATCCCTGTGCCGCATTTCTTAAGTTAAAAAAAGACACATTTAATAATCCTCCTAACCAGCAGACTGACAATAAGGGGAGACGAACATTTTCATTTTTTAATATCATTTCCACTTATTATGTTTCCCTGCACCTGTTCAAGTGAGGAGAGTTCATTTTTTTTACACTTTATGAGTTACCCACACTTCCCCTGATGATATAAACATCATTAGCATTTGATTAGATGGCTGATATATAATGAGATGATCATATCGGTGGTAATATATATGTTGCTAATCGTTATTTCACACAGCAGCTGGGACGCCAACCTCGATGAGGAGGGAATTATATCATCCGCACCATTAGTGATAGACCGAGATATTATATTTTATTCATTGTGTTGTCACTAAGAGCAGCAGCAGGTACACCGCCGGAACAATTCATCCTCACACCTCTTTAATAAAACTTACAAATCTTACATATCTTACAAATCTGTGGCACTCTGATTTACAGTCCTCATAAAGCCAGTGGCCTCCGGGCTGCAGAGGGAGCCACGGTGTGTGCCCTCTTAGATAGAAAAGCATGAGGGCCAGGATTTAATTAATCAGTCTGACTGCAATAGGAGAAGGACTTTACCGGGGCTATTATTACGCCAGTCACACTCAGAGCTCGACCCTGATTGCCTTAATGTCTGCAGGGGTTATTGGTTTGCAGTAAAAGGAGCATTTTACGACTCTTACACAGAACAGCAACAAACGGTGTGCTTGACCACAGGTTCACTGCATAGTTTGCAATCAATTACCCCGATGAGAAAAGGTTGCTTCACAGGCGTGTTTGTTGTGAGTTTTTTAAGATTACACGAGTGAAGCAGGACATACAGCGAGAAGAGGAATAGCTGCTGTTAGTACACGTAATCTGTTATCTGTTTCAATGTCTTCTTGAAAGCACTGGAAGCTCAAGGTCAGTCTGCACTGCATCAGTTCTGGAGAAGCTATTAAATAACAGGACTAAAAGGCTGCGGCCACGCTTGTGTTCCCGATGCTTCGAGGTAAATGATGCCAGCGAGCTGACGTGTATTTCCAGAGAATCCGCTAAATGAAAAGCACATTTTTACACATAAATTAATTTATTTAATTGAGAAAACAGTAGGTGGCACTAATTCTTCAGTCGACATTATACCACTGCAGAAGAAGAGCGTGCAAAGATTACATAGACGTAGAATGGACGAAGTTAGCATAGTGTCATCTGTTGATTTGTGGCCAGGAGATCAGCATTTTAAAGCCAGGAGATGGGTAATTCAATGTTGCCATGTTGTTTTTTTTGGAGCCAGAAGTGACCATATTTGGATATGAAGGGAGGAGTGAGGATATGGGTCTGACCTTTGAACCAGAAGATAAGAAAAACAAGCAGTGAATGTATGATGGAAAGCTTGCTGACAGAGACACACTGGACAATGGCATTAAAGTCATTATTTCTGTTCACCATCATTTATCCCAAGAACTTGTTTCCACTGACCTCAGTCACATGTACCTTTGTTATGATCTGGCTCTGTGTAGGGTTCAAGGGAATAACATGAGCAACACCAGATGGGTTTGGTGAATATAAAGTAGTGTCTTTTTAATGTCTTTGAAACAAAATGAATCAATAACAAACATATCTGTGTATACATTCACTCTTATTCTTCAGCATTTTTTAAATTGGTAAAAATCTGATTGGAGTGGAGTGAAGTCCTTACTGCTTGATGTGCATATGATGGCTCGGTGGTCGTCCCTCTCTCACCCTCCAATAAATTACTGTATTTCTTTGTACGTTTTGTCTCAAAGTGATGGTTCAACTTGTAATCTTTTAACACAGCCACATTTGTTGCAATCTGACTGACTCCAGAATTGTCTTCCATCAACTGCGTTACATGAACAAAATGATGATCCACACTAAAGCCATCATTTTATTAATTTTTTTATTTTTCAGTCTCATAAGTAACAGTAACAGTGGTTGTCCAGAGCTTTAGGAGAGAGCTGCGGAGGATGTTGTAGACCCAGGCATGCTGCTGTTTTCACTGTTTCTGGAAACAAGTACAGTTACTGTTGATGTTGGAAGTGGTGGTCATTTTCAATCCTGAAATAATCTGTCAATGTTTTTTCTTTTTCCACAAATTATTCTGAAGTCATTAGCTCTATTAGGTTAATTCTTGTTATCAGTGATCTGGTGGTCCTTCTGGAAAAAAAATAAATAAATAAAAAAAAATAAAATCATCAGTACATATTAAGCTCATAAAAAAGGGAAGATTTAAGGGCGTGGATAGTTTGATCAACAGGTCTTCTCTCCAATAAAACTGGTGCTAAATACGAATCTCATACACATTGGGCAGTGATCTCAGGTTCAAAGGTCAGGTCCGCCTCCTCACTACTTCCTTCATATCCAAATATGGCCAATTCTTCCTCCAAACAACCAACATGGTGATGTTTAAATGCCAAACTGCTGGCAGCTGGTCCACAAACCAATGGGTGATGTCACACTTGCTTTGTCCATTTCTATTACAGACTGTGAGAGTACATCACCATGATGGCAGTCAGGCAGTGGGTAGTTGGGAATAAAATCATAAAAATTCACCCTCTGGAGACCATGACAGTGTGTTTAAAAAATCTGATAGCAACCCATTTCTCTCAAAGTCTACAACCTAACAGTAGAGAACCAGTCAGGGGGTCATCAAAGTCACTGGAAGACCATGAATGTCTCTAAACATTTTACAGGCAAGTCATCCAAAGTTGTTGTGATATTTCAGTCTGAACAAAAGAGGAGAACAAAGTGAATAAAAGGGAATGTTGCAGGAACATGTGAACGTCCTGCCAGGATGGAAATGAGTCACTTACTTACACTGATAAACACTGTCAGAGGATAAAAGATCAGCTTGCTTCAACACTGTCAGGGTTTGTAAATCAGCGCTCTGTATTCTCCGCAGCTCTGACCCTCCTCCAGAGTCACTCTGTCGTGATGAGCAGTGAGGGAGGCAGTGAGGAGACGGCTGGAGAGAGGAGGTGTGGGTTTGAGGAGGAGGGGAGGAGGCTGTCGGCATTTGGAAACCCAAATATCTCCGTGTGACAAGACGGCCGTCCTCTGACACCCACAGCCCACTCCATTTATGAGATGTCTCCTGCAGCTGGTGACAGGAGTAACGAGTATGGCAGCCAGTGCCATCCCATGAATCCACCCCCCCACCCGCCTCTCTCTGGCTGATTGTGTGTGGCAGCGGAGACGTGGCGGCGATGAAGGGCGCCGCAAACAGATGCTCTGACAGCATCGGAGGAAAAAAACTCGTCCCGCCGTGTGACTTTGAGATTTCCAGAACTTTGAGTAGAAATCAGTAAATCAGTGTTCACTCTTTTCCACTGTGATGTTTATGGTGTCCTCTGAAATGACACAGAGTACAGGAAGTCAACTCCTGGTGCTGGGTGGATGACTGGTTACACGGTTTCTCACTTCTCTATAAAAAGCTCTTAAAGTCCTCCTGAAACATCATTTCTAGAGGATCTGACTTCTGTATCGTGACGTATTTTTGGCAGGATATGTGGGCGGGACAAAATGTTTGGAGCAATTTGATTGGACCATTGAAACAAAACCCAATACCATAGGTATGATGATGCTGTTCCAACAAACTACTGATTACTGCTGCAGCTGATCCAATAAAACTGCACTTATTTATGCAGTACTTTATGAGTTTACTTTAAATTTATTTATTTTCACATAATAGAAAAACATGAATATTAACATTTCCTTTAATTAGTGTGATGGATAGTTACCAAAACCCTCAAGGGGCTTAACATGTGGCAACTTAAAAAAAAACTTACAAACCTATGTACTCTTAGCGCTAAGCGTTAGATACTGTGTATGTTACCGTAGTTTTCACAAGCCAGGATCTGAGCGTCTTGCACCTTTAATAGTCTTCTCAGACAGTTTACAATTTAACATTGAGGCTTGAAAAAGTGAAACTGAAAAAGAAACTGAAAGAAACAAAAAAATACACCTCAGTTTGGTATTAAGAAAAATAATTACATCAAGGAACAGTTAGACTCAAATAAAACATTAAACATAACAATAGTGCTGTCTCCAAAGTCACAGGAGGTATTAATAGCGACCCGTTAATATGCTAAGTTAACATACGTCAGTAGCTGCATGCTAACATTTGCAACAAGCTACCGGGATCCATGGGCTAGGTCTATTTCCTGATAATAAACAAGTCTAAAAAACTATCTCTAACGGAGCTTATACAACTTAAAAAAGTGAGACATTCCTATTGCTTTAGCTACTAAACACTTATTAAACTTATAGCCGTTGCTTTCGGAGGTTCAGATGAGCTGTGAGACACAGGAGCAACTAGCTTGCAAACAGACTACGTTTTTTTCCATTTTCGACTAACTACCCGCTACCCACAATGCATCGCAAACATCTATTAGGCCTTCAAAATAAAATACAGCTAAAAAAAATACTATAATAGTTTTTAGCTTGTACATTTAAACTAAATTTTTTAGCTTAGCTTCTAGAGGATTTTTTTTAATTAATATCATTATTATGATTATTATTTTAAATTTATTTGACTGCTCTGTGCCTGTTTGGATATTTTATGTATTCATTTCATTTCTACCCTTTTCACTTATCCAACTTTACATCTTAGCCTTCTTCATTTAGCCTTTTATTTGGGTTTACTCTTACACTATAGAGTTTTATCATTTTTCTCTTAGATTTTATTACCATTGCCTTTCCCTGTTTTCCATTTCGAGCCAGTGTTTCCTCTGGGGAGCCCTCTGTACTGGGAGAGGTGGTTGGCTGCACCTATGTGGGCGTCAACCTGTGGGTGCCGGGTCCGGGGGTGGGCATCTCTGCCGCACCCCCTCTCGGTGCCCTGGGTCCATGCCCAGCGGTTGCGGGCTGCATGCTGTTCCCGGTGCACATGGCTCCTCAGATGGTGTTTCCTCAACTGGTTCATCTGTACTCAGCCTCATGTCTACCATGTTTATTTATTTTTTACGGCCTGTATGATGAGTGGGAGTGTGTCGTGTGTGTGAGTGCAGGGAAG